>JAOXYI010211795.1:0-11040 GCA_028566495.1 Lithophaga antillarum
TCGTCTTCCTCGTTCCCGATGTTGCCTGTGTCCTCGGATTGTTCCACCTTGAATGCTCCTTCGGTTTTCTCTCGCCTCCCTTTACATTAGAAAATGATTCTAAAACCAATTGCTATCGTTCTATAGGTGAAAACATGTATTTGCAAATCCCACCAAAAAATTGTTTGCTTTAAACTACATGATATCATATATAATTTAGAAGTTATCATCGTTGAAAAAATAAATTTTATAAATAAATAAATAAATAAATAACAATGCAAAAAATTCCAACAAGGTTCTTTTCATTTATATAATTGAATTTATAGCAATTCAGCTGATTTTAAATGATGTCATTTATAATTTCGGAGTTGTATCCACTTGAAATGTAAAACAAAACATTCTTTCAGATCAACCCAGAAGCGCCGTTGGATAAAGTTTGCTTACTGAGTTGTGGTGTTTGTACGGGGTATGGTACAGCTGTTAACACGGCTAAGGTATATCTATAGTTCTTAACACAACCCATATTAAAAAATATAAGATGTTTCCACTTTGACAGTCACTGCTTTGAAAATATGGATTTTTAACAGCTCTTGTCATAAAAAGGGATGTGGCATGTATGAATACCTGTCCCTCTCTACGCTTGGATTGCCTCCTAGTTTGTAATTCAGTGTCAGCAAAATGGTATTTTCATGTCTCCTGTCGGGATTTTTCCTGCATAACAAGAGACTTTCATTATATGAAATCTCCATTTCTATCAAGACCATTATTGTAAATTTTATGAGTGATTAATTGTTGTTCTTTTATTTGACTATCTGCAACCAGTTTTATATTGTTTAAAAACCAGGTGGGTTCAATTTTTATTCTAACTCGAAATCAGACTCCGATTTTAACTCTAGCTTGAACTATAACTTTATCGAAGTTTCTACATAGTCTATGCAATACATAATATAAAAATTTCTGCATTGACAGAAAATACCAGTTTATGCGCTTGTTTTAGATAATTTTAGAAAGAATCAATCATTTGTTTTTAAAGAACAATAGAAAAAGAGATTAAAATCATAATTCTTACCATATGTTGTATGTCATCGTTGAACTGTAGGTACAGAAAGGATCCACATGTGCTGTTTGGGGTTGTGGTTGCATTGGTCTTGCAGCAATTATGGGATGTAGAGATGCTGGAGCATCTCGTATATTTGGAATTGACATCAACCCTGATAAATTCGAAACTGGTATGTCATTTATCATAGTTAGGACGACGACCAGATCATCTGTGTGATGGTAAAACAAAACACAATTCAGGGAAAACAAATATACCATGTGGTTTAGACTCTAAGTGTAAAAGAAATAGCTTCAGAACCCATTCTATAGTCTATAATACGTCCACGTACATTTTGTATGACAGAAATGTAAAAAATATACTGTCACATGTAATACTTGTGTCAACGTTTACTTTTCATTTTAGACGCACATGCAGTTCTTGCTTTGATTTTGGTTGCATTCTACATTCCTTGCTATTTCTTTCTTCACAAAATAAAATGCCGCATAGAGCTCAGGTTCAGTTTACTTATGCTAGACGTCGCGGCAGGTGAACACGTTTCACTGATCACCTACGTTGCAGTGAGATATTATAATTAGCACAGGTCAACAATTTGAAAATATCTGCTTTTAACAGATTCTTGCAACATCGATTTACTTGAAGCTGAAATGTTCATTCTTATTCGTAATAGATTTCTTAAGAAAGAATATGAAAAAGGTATAACATCACTTCATTTTTTTTACATCACCGAGACTATTGGTAGTAACTAAATTTCGTCTTAATCCATGTATATGAATAATGTTACAGACTATATGTATCACTGATCGTTTTATGTGTGTACAACATTAATGTTAACAAAAATGTAGTTCGAAAAATTCAGTACATTAATCAGTGAGACTACATTTTTTGGCAAATTGTTGCTATGTCAAATCTGTTCTTGAAACTCCTTTTCAAATTTAAATATAACTAATACCAAGTGACAAATGAAAATGTAATCGCGACAAAAAGATAATACCACGATATAAGATTTTAAAAAAAAAAGATCCTTCATGCAGTTTTCCAAATAATTAATTGTTTTAAGATTACATGTGTGTCGAAATGAACATTTTCTGTAATACTTAATTTGCATTAAATTCTACAGCAAAGAAGTTTGGCATGACAGAAGGAATAAATCCACTAGATTACGACAAACCACTTCCTGAAGTGTTGATTAAGAAAACCAATGGTGGTTTGGATTATGCCTTTGAATGTGTCGGCACTACAAAGACAATGGTAAACTGGAAATAAATTAGACCTTTCGCAGTTTCTAATACCGAATAGCGGGTTATTTATGGGTGTAAAATTTCACGTGTAAGGTATAAGAAGATACACGAAATACTTTGACGCTTTTAATTTTCGCGAACCGAAGAGATTCTTATGATAATTAACTTGGAGAATTAAATCTAAGGGTTTTATTTCGACGTTTTCATATGAACCTTTTTTCATCTGAAGATGTATTTAAACTGTCCACCAGTTGATTGTTGTGAGTAACGGTGCGATTTATACAACATGCAAGACCTAATACAAAAAAGCTGTATAATCACACCTTTGTATATATTTTTATCTAACATTCCTATATCTAAGAGACATGTAAGAACGTTTAATCTGATAAACATCATCAGTTAGAATTATTTTATGAAATGGTGCCCTGTTATTTACGTTCATGGATCCCTATTATGATATCATGAAAAGTACATCAGATTGCACACACCTACACAGTGTTTGGATATAAAATTTGTATTATGTGGGTTCGATTTCTTGCTTCAAATTAATGCTAAGTCAGTATCTTTTATTCTATTCATTATGGACAAAGTGTTCTTGATCTTTCACGTGTTTTTTCTGTCTAAAAGTTGTTATGAAGCATCATGACTTCCAAAATACCCTTAACAGGTCTCTGTTCAGGCCAATCTGTCGATGACTATAATCGACCATTTCATCATCAAAATCGAATTTCCTAAAAAGAAGCTTTGTTGTCCCTCCTTTGGGTTTGTTATGTCTTCAGGTTGTTTTTCTATTCGACTTCTTCCTTTTAGGGAAGATACATGTATATTGAAGATGAAATTTCTACAGATTACACTAACTTGCAGAAACAATTCTTAATCAGTAAACTCGTAGACCCTAGGCCTCTATTGATATAAAAATTTAATCTGCATGTCACAATGATGTTCCTTGCAAAATATGGCAATGCTACTGTTTTGAAGAGGACTCCCAATGTTTTTCTGTGACCTTTAATTTTGAACCAACGGCGCTTGAACTCAACGTAACTTGGGCTTTCATTTGTATAAATTTGAATCTCCATATGATAGTATTTCTTGCATAATTGCACTTCTGTGTCTGGTTCTAAATACAACGTAAGTTTTCTCAAAGACTCTTTCAAGCCTACATAAAACCACGCACTCGTTTGTACAGGTTTACACACCAAAGATCATTTGTCCCAAAATTCATTATATTATTGCATTTCTAGTGCTGTTCCTTCGGATTTTTTCATATTTATTTAATCTCGCTCTTGGTAGTCTACACCTGGAAGGATCAACGGTTTATTTTGTACACATGAGGAATTTTCTAAGCCTAGGGCCATCCATGCCAATGTGCTTGAACTTATACTTGAATCAGGAGAAGAACCAAGTGTGATAAGTTTACAATGGACGCCAAGAAAAGACAAAAGCTAACATGGCCCTCGGCTATGTTAGCCAAAAAAACTAAATTTTAGGACATTACATTTGTTGGGTTGATAGATTATCGCTTATCATTATAATTTATTTCTTTATTTATTATCAATAACTGTCATATAAATCAATCTAGTATACTATGTAATTACAAACCAAGATAAAGTGAACACTTACTAAAAAGATGATTGTCGCCATAACGCAATTGTTATTGGTAGGGAATTATATTGTCTCGATTCCAAATTACCAGCGCTCAAATAGTTTTCTTTTTTAACATCAAAATCTCATTTGCGTCTAGTTTGAAAGTCAAAACCGCGTCTGCATGTGAAGCAAGAATGAATACATCCCCTTTAAAAACCCTCCTTCATCATAGCATGTGTTAAGTGTAATGTTGTCAGATTTAAGTTCTTTGTTCTTATCTGAAAATTATTCTCTGTTCGTTCATTTGTTCTCGTTCAGCGGAAAATTTCGGAACACGTAAGTTATGTCCCTCAGCTAACAGACATAGAAAACGCACATAAGCCTTTGACTTAAAAGTCTCGTCAACCTCTTAGTTTTTTTTAGGTCAAAGGTGAAAACTATATAAAAACTAATTATGTCCTCTTCAACTTGAACAAGGTTCTCCCAAAAAGAATAAATAAAATAAAAACTAAATTGATGTTAAAACAAAATTAATGAATGTTAACGTTCTTCGAATTTATATACAAAGAACCTTTTGGAGTTATACCTCATTTAATATTTGATCAAAACGAAATTTTAACCTAAAAATCTTAGGAAAAATAACATATGAAGGAAACGTTCTGTAACCTCGACTGAATTTTCAATACAATGATATCTCTAACAACTAAAGGATAACTTAAGTATTTACCATTGCATGTTCTTATTCAGGCAGGTACCTTTAAGAACAATCTTACTTATCTATGGCTGTAGAATTATATTAACACAGGAAATGGATGGGAACCACAGATCTGAACAATCGGAATTGTTTTTTCGACATTCATATTTTGAATTTTCAAAATTTTTAAAATATGAACTGAAATTTGTAACGTTAATCGAGTACGAGTGTGCTTTTCAATTTGACTTTGTCCTTTGTCATGAAGTACTGCAGATCAAAGGTAACGTCATTATATTTACCTTTTACTAATGTTTGAGAACTGCAATGATTTGTTAACTTTCTATATGTGGTAAGTATGTCAGAGGCAATATGGAGACAGTTCTTGATCATTAGGTCTTTGATCAATCTTATTATATTTAAAAAATGAATCTACATCCGTCTTACAAAGAGAAAAGTGAAGTATGAATAAACATTAACTGAAAAAAGTGTTTTCTTTTTTTTCAGTTAAAAAGGTTATGCTATCTTGTGTGGCCTTTGCTTTTTTCAAAAATTACAGTAATCATAAAGTATGATAATACAGGTTTATCTTGTGGTTACATCTAAAATGTTTTAGTATATTTAATAACCAGCTCTCTAATAAACGTCTACACGAAAATACACCCAACCGATTATTTAAGAACTGTTGGTGACTTATATTACCTATAAAATCCCTATTTTTTTCCTTGAGCACTTTGCTTAGGAAAGTGTAAATGGATTTGTTGAACTGAAACGGTCATAATTTACTAAATTACATGGTTTGTATAATATTATGCAAATCTTGTGTGTCCAATATACTGACAAGCTGATTTGTTTATTTTTTCCCCACATAATATACATTTTAGAAGTTAATTGACTGAACTGATTTCCAAACTCTAAGAATCAAAAACCTGTCGGTAAATAAACAGAGTTAAATTTTTCCATCCATAATGCATCTTTTATATGGGCATAGAAAGAATGTACGTCAGAAAATTTTTCCCCTGCATCTGGATTTTTTTTCAGATAGTATACGGAAAAATAACCACGACGTGGACGGAAAAAATAATTTAAAGCAAAACGTTTGTTTCCTTTATTAAGCACATGTCAATCCTGACATTCATTAATTAAGCGAAAAGATTCAAGAAAGATTTGAAGAAAAGGTCCAGAATTTCTCAGAATCTAAAAGGTTTTTTCCTTCCCTCCCCTTCCAATCCTACCACCGATATCATATAAATGTCCCCTAAAGTATGTTTATAATGACGAGTCAGAGGTTACTATTCCAATAGATATTTAATAATACAAAATATGTCCATAATTACATTAAAAGTGGGTACTTAATTTTAATTTATAATGACCAAGGACTCGTTTAATGACATAATAAAACTCGGATTTAAATAAATTGTTAAGTATCGTCTCGGATTTAATTCCAAGTTTACATATGATTGGTTCCCTTATGAAGATTCACCTGAATTCACAACCCGTATAAAAAGAAATTTATCGTATGGGAGGTCATTCTAGCGATAATTCACATGCAGTATAAAAACACGACAGGTAAATAACTACTATATCAATTTCTTTTAAATGCCACCTGGATTTTGGTTCAAGAGATATTCAATGACTGTTTACTTCACGGCTGCAAACCCTTTCATCGTCATTGATAAAACGTGGGGTATAAAGCCACCTGTAATCCTGTAAATATTGTGATTCGAATTTTAATCAATAAACATGCAGATCTTATGTAATGTGTATTTGTCAATATTTATATCTCAAGTATCTCACCTTTCAAGTCGTCCTCTTGCGACACCTGTAATATAAAGAAAAACAATTTCTTGTAACTACAAAAAGGTAACGATATGTAAGGTGAAACGACAGTCAATAATTTACGTATTACTGTGTAAAGTTAATATTTCTGTGTTTTTGCAAACAAATTAAAATGACACAGACTTTAAGACATACTATGTTTAATTATATTTTTGTTCAGGCGGAAATATGTTAAGAAATTCATAGGTACACGTAAATAAGAAGTCCTAACAGACTTGTTACCCGTTAATATAAATGCCAAAGCTTTTGTTGTGAGGGAAGTTTTATCACGTCAAGTCAACTCTTAGTGGATCTTTAAATTACCAATGTAAGTGAATGAAATTCGACTTTCTGTGGAAAGAAAGAAGACTCTCTAAAATTTCGACATTTCTACTCTTAGAACCCATTCAAACAAAAAGAAGGAAGACGGTTAATATCTAATCAAAATTATATTAATATAAGCAACTTTGCGCCGTAACTTCCTGAGTGTCGAAGACAAGTCTAACCAGTATACATGTACGTTATTATTTTGTATTGAAACAGTACTGTAATATCAATATTCTCGTCAGGGTCAATGTCTGATAAAATGTCGTGTTGTATTGGCCCTCAGGATGTTCAACAGGCAATGATCAGACATGAAAGTAAGGACATTACATGTATATGAGAAACAAAGAGAAAACGCAAAATTAAAAGATAAGAACATCAATTATAGTAATATGAATATCAATAAGAAATTAAAATACAAAAATAACTTTGAAAAAGTAAACGTTTTCTTCTGAACAGGCAGAAACCAAATTTTCATTTCCCTGAGAAAATGATGACGATATTTCGATTAACACACGCATTAAGCATAAAGTAGTTATTATGTCAAAAGAATATAAAAAAAATACCTAAAATTAACAGTTCGAGCATAACAAGCTAACACAAAGACAAGTCAATAGATCAAATATAACATAATCTTACATCCCATTATATTCTGATATTTCGAAAATAAAATACGATGAATTGTGTCAGCAGAAGAATGGTTAACAAGTTAATAGACGATGAAAACAAAGTGATAATCACAGTCGCATACGTCCAAACAATAAGGCGAGATTAAGTAACAAACTGACGAAAACCTAAGGAAACGCGGAAAAAACACGAAGAGATAAAACCAGTAGACAAATCAAGTGTTAGGGACAAATAAAGTTTTCCTACTTAACATGTAATATCCGTCTGAACGTCCCAGTATTTTAGCATAGTCCGGCAGGATAATGGCAATGTCTTTAGTACTCTAAGACATTCAGAACTCTGACCAATTTTGAAATGTTCAGTCTACATTGTAGATTTTGTATTAGTTAGGACGGATTTATCAGTTATAAATAACAAAAGTACCTTTCTTGCCTTTTTTCATTAAGATTAAAGTAAAACTTTGAATAGCGAAACAATTGAGACATGTAGATTCGCAAAGAGGACGCGGAATTTTTGCCACTAAAACTTTGTTATAAATGTTAATTATTCAAGAATACACTGAGAGGTAAAGTAGTCCTGTTGCTTATTATGTCATCATTTATTTCGGAGTTAATTAGGGTTGCATGACTAGGATATATCAAACTGGAGCGGGGTGAAAATATATCATCAATGTGTTAAACAATTTTTTCAATTAATTCCGTTTTCCTTTTGCTATAGCAGTAACTCCGATAAATTTTCTTTTTCACAAGGCAAAAATACGTTTGAGAGGCGGTTACACACGCACAATTCAATTCCAGTGGTAAACTTCCCATTTTGGGGAGTAGTGACAACCCTACTGTCTGTAAATATGGTAAGTCTGGAACTAGTAGTTATCATAAGAATGTTTTGTCGTGTTAATCAACCAAAATCCAAACCTTCAAAAAAAAATTATGTTTGCAATCGTTAATTGGTTCATCATTGAAACTTTCTGTTTCTGCTTATTTGCAGACATGTCTTCGGTTCCATTGGTTCTGACCACTGTTTCTTATATTGTTATTTGCACACTGGCCTTGAGCATTGACCTTTTAGCACGACGAGTTCTGCGTGTAAAGCAGGACATGCTTACCAAATCGATAACCTTATATAACTCCTGGTTTTATATTCATTTGTCTAAATATTAGTTTTTGATATGTATTGCCTTGTCATGTTCGGTCTGCAATTGGCTAATTATGAAATTTTCTGCTTTTGTAAATGTACCTCTAGAATACCTAGGAAAACAGCCCATCAAATTAGACAGTTTTTGCCTATTTTATTAGCGAGTGCTCCCTTTTCGTTTTATACTACGTAGTCGTCTGAGGATCAATGGGGACAAATATGGAATTCAAATAATGTTTGCAATTTATTTCAAAGTGATATTTTAAGCATCAATTAACGTACTGCAAATGCTCTGCATCCAGATATTACACGTTAATGCAATTCTACATTTGTTTGTGCTTTCAAAATTGACATTGCAAGCAATAACTCTACAACTATGCCTTTGATCATTGTTTTATGATCACGAGCTTACAGCCACATCTTGATGAAAGGGGTATAAAATGTTAGTAGTAATACTTATTAATATTTCTTGCACATATTGCGTAACTCTGAAATCGTATGATATAAGAATACTTTAATGGATCGTTGTGATTCAAGACACGAAGACATTTTCATCATGAAGAAAGAAGGATGTGTATGCTTAATAAAAAATTTTAAAAATGGGCAGTTTCAAACTTTTTCACGAAATTTCTTTTGTTGCATATTAAAGTATCTAAATTTTGTATGCTGAATTTAACATTATCAATGCCTTTAAAAAACAGTAAGAATCTTACTTTCAAAAAGAGTTTTCAATTGCATAAGAAATAAAATACCATTACCTACATTCAAGGTAGTGCAAAAACTATAAAGTTAACTTACCGCATAAAATATTTGAAACAGTAAAATAAGGAATTTTATTCCGTAATCCATGTCAAGTATTCAACACAGAAGTATTCAAATGTTAAATAATGTCAATATCTTTCCTTTTGACGTATATCCTTTGATAAATTCACATTAATATGCTATATATGAAATATTTTCTTGTCGATTTAACAATTTTGTCAACGTGCAACCAGTTATCTATCTATACGTAATGTTACATGTAACTTCTGTTTTATATACTACAATTTGTAGTAAAGTGTCTATTGAGGCGGAGCTTACGAAACCACATGACAAAACCTTGAATGATTTTGATTTTAGACATGCAAGCGTGGGCAGGTGCCTCACTATATTTGGTACACATGTAAAGTGTTTGCAAAAACGATCAGCATAAAGTGTAAACAAATAGTATTTACATTAATAGTATTTTAGTATCAATAAAATGTGGGTAACTGTAAAATAGCGTCTTATCATCTGATCTGAAGAAGTCTAATCACTTCAGTGTAATTTATCACAAGCTGCACCCATCAGATAGCAATTCCAAAATTGTTTTAATTTATGTGGGTTTTTTATATTGCTTTTTTTCTATTTTTATCGATCTATGACTAAAAATAATTACTCACATCTTTTTTTATTTAAAAAATACGGGAACGTAATTGCTTGTAAATGAGCCGTGAAAAATAACATCACCACAAAATTGAAAATTTTATTAACGTTATGTGAAGAAGAATAAAAACATTCTTTATCATCTTACAAGAAGACAAATTCAGTCATTCTTACTTTGACAAAACTTTTTGATACTCGGAAACTTATGGAGAATGATTATTCCTGTTATATTTATATCTCGTGAGACTCCAGGAATTTAAAATTTGGAAGTGAATCTCCACGTTACAGGTATTTTGTCCTTATGCAGAATAAATGTCACTACGATTAAAAGATGTCGATCAACTACAATAGCCATTCATGTTAATCTATTGACAGTTGAAAAATTAAAGAATTGCAACTGTAGTCAAAGTTATTCTCATGTTTAGTTTGAAGTAATTCGGTGTCAAATAGAAGTTGGTTTTTATTCGTCATGTGAGTTATTTTATTATAAAGACAACTGAATGGTGTATTCCATGTAAGCATTTCTGCGTAAAAGTTATGCTAGTGTTGTCCTTCTACATGACATACAGAACAGGAGAGACTGCGCTATCAAGACACCTTATCTCACTCCCGGGTTTGTGTTGGAAGTAGTGCATGGACGTTCTTTGTGTTTGAACAGATTTTTTTCGTCTGGACTAGCATCTTCTGAACATTATTTTGTACTCTACTGTCATATTAAATGTGGACTATATGTATTTGTAAATGTGGATTATGTGTTCAATATACATTATAATCTCGCCTCTCCGATCTCTACTATATCCTAAATACAGTATTACTAGTCGTCATCTTGTTGGTTACTGTACCATGCAGATTCGTTATATTGAGTACTTTTTCACATCAGAGAGTCGGAATAGTTTAAAGGAGGAGGTTCGGATATCCAACGGCTTAACCCCACCACCATTTATGCCCGTATCGAGTCAAGATATCTCATCTCTCTGTTGTTTCTTTCTTGTTTTGTCTTTCCGCATTTGCTGTTTGTGAGGAAAGTGGTAGTGTAATTTGTTGTGAAGGTTTCATTAGTGGCCTTTTCTTTCATTTTTTTTTTCTTTTTTTTTTTTCTTTTTTTTTTTATTTTTATTATTAAACAATACTCTACTTGGTGAAAAAGGTCCCATATATGAAAAATTACAGAATTGTTTAAT
>JAOXYI010211906.1:0-11039 GCA_028566495.1 Lithophaga antillarum
ATTATAGAATGATAAATTTTTTTAGCGATTTTTTAGCTATAATATGCTTACCGGACTTACTAGGGGAAGAAAGTCCGGACAGCTATCCAGCTGACCAGTGAAACCCCTGACCTTGGGTAGGTGTCTCGAAACCTACGTGAAGGGGGTGAGCGGCCGGACCATATCACAATTAAACTTCATCCCAGATATTATTTCATTTTCACTGTTGGTTATTAGGAGGTAATTTTTAATGATTAACTGTGTTACGACTTATTTGCATAAACCGCAGTCATCTTGGATAATGGATCCAGTTATCCGACAACGGTTTGAAGGAGGACCACTCTAGGACTATATCTACTGTGATTGGTTTCATTCGGCGCAGTAGTTCTAATGATTTTTTTAAATTTATTGTGAACTTATAGATAGGTGTAGACCTAACGTCTCTTAAAGTTAACATGAACCTGTCGTAACGACCGCTTTGCAAGTTAACTTGATAACAGGAAGCTGTCGTCCTGACAGTTTGAAGCGAACTTAGGGCAGAAGTTAACTTGCAGTAGACACTCTGACAAATGTAAGTAAATTTCGAAGTCCGGTCAAGTCCGGTCCGGAGGACAGTTCCAACTTACATGTCAGGAAGATGGCTTCTGACAGCTTCCTTGACTTCTCAGACCACATGGATATGTCGATAACTTCGATAAAATGCTACGAATAATGAAATAAGTCAGTTAAATAATAAAATACGCTAAGATTTTATCAGTGGCAATTCGAGACTGATCCGACAATGTGTGATTTTAATCGGACAATAGCGGACTTCCTGACAAAAGCGGTCGTCCTGACCGGTTCTCATGACAAATGCATGTTAACTTGGAGCAGACTTGGCGACAAAATCAAGTTAACTTGGAATTGACTTCCTGACAATTAACAGCTGTCCTATGTAAGTTGCAAGTTAAGCTGACATTATGAGCGGTTTCCAAGTTTATTTGGAACGAGGTTAGGTCTGCACCAATCTGTACCATTAATTTGCATAAATGATTATGACGGCCATCTTGAATAATAGATCAAAGAAAGAAAGAAAGGTTTGAAGATACCGAGGGGGCAATCGAAGAAGGACAGAAGCTCACTTTTCTGAAGAAGATTTTAAGTAAATTTAACTTGAAATTACAGTTAATTTGCGTATACAATCATGGCAGTCAATTTGGAAAGCGGACTGACTAGTCGGATATAGTATTTAAAGATGACCATCCAAAGACTATTTGTATTAAGTTTAGTCCCAAATGTATCGATGGATCTGAAAATGTCTTAAACTACTATCAATCTGCGACCAAGCAGAAGTCATGGCGGCCATCTTTGATGGCTGACAGGGTCGCCGGATTCAATTCTGAAGGGACAATCCCTGAAAGTTATCTTCGAACTGGCCAAGTCCTTTCATAGGATAAGATATAATTGTGAAAAGGTAACACGACGAACGACGGTTTGGTGGGCACAAAATGATGACAAAGGCTCACATTGCTTTGTTCACAAGGTGAACGAATAAATTGTTGGATATAATTTTGAAAAAGAGCCGCCCAAGGAATATTTGTGTAGTTTGGTTTCATTTGGCTCATTGGTTCTGAAGAAAAAGTTTTAAAACGAATTTATTGTAGATTTACATCTAATTTTCATAAAATAATCACATGGGCCATTTTGGATACAAAACACAGACCAAGTTGTTGAATATGATTTGGAAGAGGACAACCAAAGAACAAAACTGCTCCCATTCTATTCGGTGGTTCTGCTAAATATTTTCAAATTAATATATTGTGATATTACAGCTTATTTGTATAAACAGCCATGATGGCCATCATGGATAATGGATTGACTTGTAGGTTGCAAATTTTGGAAGAGGACCACCAAAGAACTTTATGTCCAAATTTTGGTTTATTTGGCTCTGTCATCTCTTCGGAAGATTTTTAAATGCATTGTAAAATTGCCCTTCCAAGAACGAGGCCTGGATGGCGACTGTTTAAGATCGTCGACTCATGACCACTAGCCTAACACCGTTGTCGTGGGTTCGAGTTGAGCTCGCCCTGCTCATGTGTTCAGGTTTCCAGACACCTACCCAAGGTCGGAGTATCAACAGTTAGCTGGATAACTATCCGGGATTTCCTCCCCAAACATGTCTGGTCACAATATGGCAGAAAAATTGCTGGAAGCATCGATAAAACCCAACAACCCATCTAAACCCATACAAGGTCAACAAAATATATTTGTATTAAGTTTGGCTTCATTTATCTGTGGTTCTAAGATTTAAAACAAATTACTAAATCTTTGATTAGACAGGGTTACCGGATACAATCCGCAAAGTGGATCACCAAAGAACCGGTTCTGCAAAATTTTTCTCCCGGTGGTGGACAGAGTTGCCGGGTAACACAATTCTGAAAGGGGTCACTTAATGACCATCCCTGGAAAGTTTACTTCCGATTGGTCTAGTGGTTTTAGAGAAGATTGAAATGTGAACAGTGGTGGCAACATCTCAAATGGCTCTTAGTCAGACGAGGTATTAAAAATGGCTGCGCGCATGGCGTATATGCCACCGAGTGTAGCGAAGTAACAACTAAAGAAACTTCAGTATTGGGCTCGTTAGTGCAGCACACTTTTTATCATTTATAACAATGTGTAATCCACCAAAAGGTACTCAAGTTATTAAATGGAAACATTTTTTCCATTTTTCTGCATCTGTGAAACGACAAAATGACAAATCTTTAAAGCTGATCTTTTATTTTCGAGAACAATAATTTCACGATTTTGTCAAGCGATACAAACATCTTTTTTTCGAATTTTGTAACATTCAAGGCCTATGACTCGGGAACATCACGAGTGAAAATATTCAAAAGTAACTTTGACCTTTATTTTATCATTAAAATATTGTATTATGTTAAAATTTTAAAAGATTCTGTCAAGAGATACTCCAGTTATTGAACGAAATCACTCTTTTAAAATTTTGGTTAAAAAAAGTGAAAATGATCCAAATTCAATTTGACATTTATAACGTATCTTATAATTATAACGTATTAAAAGTTCGAGGGATTCTGGCAAGAAATTCTTTAGCTATGGGACTATGGAACAGAAATGAATAGTTAATGAACGGATGTATGAAAATGAATACAATGAACCATGAAATCTAGATTATAACATCTTATTTCCACATGAATATTTTTGTTCACTTACAGATTTACCTCTTCAATCGATTTCGTTTTCCTTATAAACTAGCTTCGTTTGACGCCATAGACAGTAACCAAATAAAATAGTATATCTTCAAAAAAAGTTTGAGGCTACGGATTAATTTTGAAAGTTGATCTTTATCACCAAAATTGTTCCACCCCCATAAAAAATTAGGTCTAAAAATGTCGATATAACTAACTTCCCACAATGCTTGAACTAGTTTATCCTTGCAGACATCATGTGCCCTGATCATCGAATTAAGTTACAAAAAAATGGTTGAACTTTGAGGGCTCCCCATACAAAGTATATGGTCGAAAAAAGATTTTTTTATACCATTAATCAGAAACTGCTTCGCTGTGTGGTGGTCATATTGAATATCAAATCGGCGCGAAATAATGTGACTTTGTATAGGACCTTCCATGAATCATTTCTGTAAAGTTTCTGTTCAATCGACAATGTGGTTTCAGACAAGAAGAGTTTTGAAATTTCAATCTAGCAGAAACTGGTTTGCCCCGTGGCTGCCATAATGAATGTCCAATCGGCAGTTAATGATGACATTTAGTAGAAGACCATTCACTGATTATTTCTGTAAAGTGCAAATTCAATCGGCTGTGTGGTTTCAGACAATTTTTTTTTTAAATTTCAGCCAATCAGAAACTATTTCGCTCTGTGACAGTCAGATTGAATATCAGATCGGCACAAAATGAGAAAACTTTGCAGAGGATCTTCTATTGCTCTTTTCTGTAAAGTTTGTTTCTTTTGTTCAGTGGCTTGACAAGAAAATTTTCGAAATCCCAGCCAATCAGAAACTGTTTTACCCTGTGGTGGTCATATTGAAAGTCCAATCAGCACGAAATGAGAATACTTCGTAGAGGACCTTCCAATAATCATTTCTGTAGAGTTTTAGTTCAATAGGCCATGTGGTTTTAGACAAGCTTTTGAAATTTTAGCCAATCAGAAACTGTTTTGCCCTGTGGCGGCCATATTGAATGTCCGATCGACACGAAATGAGGACTATTTTTAGAGGACCATCCTTAGATTAATGCTGCAATGTTTTAGTTCAAATCGGTTCAGTGGTTTCTGAGTAGATTTAAATGTTAAAAGTTAATGGATGGACGACAAATGACCGACGTCAAGTGATAGCAAATGCCTGCATGGCCTTTGGGTAGGTGAGCTAACAACAAAACATACAGCATACAAATGCGGATATACAGCATAAAAATGCAGATTTTTAATAAAAATGCAAAACTGCTCCCTTTCAACTCTTACCTCAATATCACATTATAACTGTTGGTACATCATTAAATGTTCTCGCAACAAGGAATTCTATGAAAACTAGAAGCTCATGACAGCATACATCGCTCACCTGGTTTTGCAGTGACCTAAGTTTGCCCAGAAATTGTGAAGTTCAAGGTTATAGTTTTGTAGAAAGGAAACTTTGCAAAGGATCAACCATAGATTATTTGAGTAATATGTCAGTTCATTTAGCTCAGTGGTTGCAGACTGTGTGTAAATTTCATCTAGTAAGAAACTACTCTGTGGTGGCAATATTGAATATCTGATCGGCACAAAATGAGGAAACCCTGTAGTGACCCACTGGTCTCAGGCAAAAAGATTTTTTGAAATCTCAGTCAATCAGAAACCGTTTTGGCATATTGTGCATAAAAATTTGAAACTTGGGTGCTTGTACCTCATTGGCCTCAGGGTCTACATTTTGTAAGTGAGCTAATCTCTCTCACTTTGGTTCAAATTATCAAAGTAGTTTTGGATGAGACGATTTTAAATGATATTTTTTTCAGTAATGGTTGCCATCTTGGTTAGCGGACAAGATCATCAAATACAATTTTGATAGAGGACTATCCAAAGATCATTCGAGTTACCTGTAATTCAAATTGACCAAGCAGTTTAGAGAAGATTTTTAAATGATTTTTGTCAAAATTTCTATTTTTGTACCGCTTACCAACTTGATTAGTGAGTAGGATCATCAGATTCAATTTTGAAAGAGGACCGTCCAAGGATAATCCCTCTCACCTTTGGTTCAAACTGGTCAAACAGTTTTAGAGAGGATTTAGAAATCACCTGTCATATTTTCTTTTTTTAGTAACTGAACATCTTGGTTAGCAGGTGGGGTCATCGGATACAATTTTGAAAGGGGATCATCTAAGGATAATCTGTCACCTTTAGTTCTAATTCACTCCAAGCAGTTTTAGTGTAGATTTTGAAATGACTTTAGGTCATGTTTGGTTTTTAGCAACAGGCGCCATCTTGGTTAGTGGGCGGAGTTTGAATTAAGACCATACAAGGATCATCCCGGTCACCTTTGGCTCAAGTTGGCCGAGCAATTTTAAAATAATTTTTGTCACATTTTCTATTTTTAGGCATGGTCACCATCTTGGTTAGCATGCAGGGTCATCGGATACACTTTTGAACACGAGGCTCATACATTGATCACCTTTGGTTCTAACTTGGCCGAGCAGTTTCAGTAAAGAATATTTTTAAATGATTTTTATCATAATTTATATACTTTACTTTATAACAGTCGCCATTTCGGTTAGCAAGTGGCGTCATCGGATGCCAGATTGAAAAAGGACCATGCAGTGGTCATCTCTTTCAGCTTTGGCTCTAATTAAACAAGCAGTTTTAGAGACCAAGACTTTTAAATGATTTTTGTCATACTAGTATTTTCTTTTTCAGTAGCAGCAGCGATCTTGGTTACATGTAGTAGGAAGGTGTTTGGATATAATTTTGAAAGACAACCATCCAAGAATCATTCCTGTCACCTTTGGTTCAAATTGGTTGATCTCTTTTAGAGAAGATTTCATGTGATCTTTTATACTTTCTATTTTTAGTAATGGTGGCTATCTTGGTTAGTGGGTTGAGTCTTGAAAGGGGACCATGCAAGAATCATCCTTGTCATCGTTGGTCCCAACTGGCACAACAGTTTCAGAAAGGAAGAACTGTAAGTGAGTTTTAACTATATGTTTAATTTTTAGTAATAGTGGCCATGTTGGTTGGTGGGCTTGGTCATCAGACATACTTTTGAAAGGGGACGTCCCAAGGATTATTCCTGCTAATTTGGTTCCAGTTGGCCGAGCAGTTTCAGAGAAAATTTTTGAAAGATGACTATTGATGACAAGGTGCCAAGTGGTGGCAAAAGCTCACATGGTCCTACCTTCTGACCAGATGAGTTAAAAATTTGCATACAATACTGGAGGAAAACAGAAAACTTACGTACCTTACAAATAGATGCTCAATGCTCACCTGCTCCTGTACTGCTCACCTGATTATAAGCTGATCCATTTGAACATATGCCCTAAACAAAATTGCCTATAATGCCCCATGAGTGGTTTGCCATCTCAAAATTAGTACTAAAATAAAATGAAAAGAAATATTTGATAGATGGTTTCTCCAAGGAATTGTGCAAATAAGTAGTCTTATTATACAATATTTCATAGGGAACTTGCAACCATCATTGACAAGAATTTTTTTTTAAATTCAGCCAATCAGAGCCCATTATGGCACATGCTGGCTATCTTGGATTTCAACATGCCTTCAAAAATAGCAAAGATTGGTTAGGTCCAGACCTTCCAAGCAACACTTCTGCCAAGCCGGCCATCAATGGTCTTCCCTCTCACGTTTTTTTCAAATTGTCCGAGCACTTTTAAAGAAGAAGATTTTTAATGTTTTTTTCTGTCATATTTTCATAAGTAACAATTGCCATCTTGGTTAGCGGGTGTATAGTTTTGAAAAAGACCATCCAAGGAGCATCCCTGTCACCTTTGGTTCAAATTGTCCCAGAAATTTTAGAGAAGAAAATTTTTAAATTATTTTTTTCTTATTTTCTATTTTTAGTAAAAGCCGCCATTCTGATTAGTTGATGGGGTCACTGGATTCAGATTTGAAAGAGGACCATCTATGGATCATCTCCAAATTGGTTAAGCAGTTTAAGAGAAGATTTTTAAATGATATTTTGTCATATTTTCTAGTTTTAGTAACAGTGGCCATCTTGGTTAGGAAGAGGGTCATTGGATACAGTTTTGAATGAGAACCATCTAAGGATCATCCCTGTCAGGTTTGGTTCAAACTGGCTAAGCAGTTCTAGAGAAGAAAATTTTTAAATGATTTTTTTTGTCATATTTTCTATTTTCAGTAACAGTGCCATATTGTTTAGGAGGTAGGGTCATTGGATATAGTTTTGAAAGAGGGCCATCAAAGGATCATCCATATCATCTTTGATTCAGATTGGCTAAGCAGTTTTAGAGAAGATTTTTTGTCATATTTTCTATTTTTAGTAACTGCAGCCATGTTGGTTGGCGGACATGGTCATTTGGATATAATTCTGAAAGGGGATCACCTAAGGACTATCCCCACAAAATTTGCTTTACATTGGCCAAGTAGTTCCTGAGGAGAAGATTAAAATAGTTTATGGACGGACAACAGATGCAAGGTGAGCTTAAAATTAGAAGTCAGCCCCTTTGACCCCTTTTTTCTTGAAAACAGTTACTTAAATATATTGACATATAACGTAAAAGATCTTCCAACAAGCAATTCAATGAAAAGAAGTGATTCAAAATCACACCAAAAATTAAAATTTATATATATTATGATAATCCGAAACTGGCTCCAGTGATCCTTGTACCTTGTAGAAAGTTACATAAAATGGGCATACTGCTGCAAGGTCTTGCAACAATTCAATAAAAAAAATCTGTTCAGAGAACAGAAATGGCCTGGTTGCTGGGAGATGCATTAAACATAACTATATCTGCACTTACTAAACAAGTAATTGAAAATGTGACAACTCTACAATTGCTTTACAAGGCAAAGCATACCTATAAAAGCTTGGTACCAAACATCAAAGAAGCAGTGATATGTAGTTGGTGAGAAAATTTTCATCAAAAATGTATGATTACACAAAATAGGTACCCTATACCATATTACATAGCAAATATTGGCCAAGTTCAGCAATTGATAAATTTTGACAAAATTCAGCAGCCCACAAAAGAATCTACAATGTGTCTCCATCAGCTGTGCATACGTTTTGTAAACTATAGGAGTAGATTACACAAAGTGACAACCGTGTTTTTCCTGCCCATACCTTACTTTACCATACTTAATCCAATTTGCACTTTGTGCAATCCAGCCCAAACTTCACTTAAAGTGGATGCAAATGAAAAATTCATACATATGTTCAAATTTGGTTTTTTACACTATTTTCTAAAACAGTAGAAGCAACATAATTAAATCTGACCTTACTTTGATTCAAGAAATACTACCCTAAAATCTGAAAGAACTAAAGTGAGAATGAAAATATGGAATGGTTACAGACAACAATGGACAACAACGAAGATGGCATAAATGTATATCCAAACCATAATATAATGGCAATTTATGAGGCTGTATATTGCCACTAGATTCTTTTTTAAGACACAAAAATAACTCACTTTTCCAACATAACTTTTCTAGTATCCAAAAAAAAACTTTTATGGATTCCTGTATACATGTACAAATACCAGTAATGTTTTTAATTCTAGACTATCAAGAGTAGAAATTGCCATTCAAAATGTAGTTTTCAATTAAAAAAGATATTCTGAAGAACTAAGAAATAAGTTGCATATATCCATAATTAAATAGGCACATTCCATTCAAAAAAAATCTGTTTAACATATTTAACTATTGTCTGATAGTATGTTCTGTTTAGAACTTCACAGTATCATTTATGCATGAGGTTACAGTTTTTATGATAAATGACAACAGAACTTTTACAAACAGATAAACATGTAAACTAAAATATTATTTTTTGTTATGCAGTAGCTCAGCTTTGTTGTCCCCTTTTTAATAATGTGTATAAACTTTGAAAATTAATCTTTTGTGTCCCTCATTTTAGAAATGGTTGGAGACAGTCCATCTAAAAATTGACCTTGACCTATATTTTGTTTTCAGTGTAAATGTGTTAAAATTTCAAAAGAGTCAATTGAAAAGAAGCTGGTGTACACAAACCAACTGATCACAGATTTCAACAAATCCTTAAACTGTTAATCCTTTCTTGACTTCAGACTAACAACATGTTCAGTAAGGTCTAACAATGGTGGACTAATGAGTCAAAAACATTATTCTCAGTTTACTTCATAGTGTGGGTATAAGAAGTATGCTGAATGCCACTGGATAGAGTAAGGCACAAAAACAACACAACTTACAACAGAAATTGTTTATTGTTACATTGTACATACTTTCGTTACATGAATATATATAGTGCCACAACAGATTTTTTATCTGTGAGGAAAATTGTGTATTTTTAGAATCTGATATTCATTTTTTACTTCCAGACTATCAGGAAGTTTTATTAAAATATTTAATTTTACCAGTTCAAAGAGCCTAGAAATAGTAGCAAATTGTGCACAAGCATTTCTCATTCTACAATAAATGTATGTTTAATGTGTATAATTAAGTCATCTACAGTATAGAAATTGCTTGTTGAGAACTTGAGGGTATCCTATACATATGAGGCTACAGCTGTTATGAATTTAATGACAACCAGAGAAAGGATGATGCAAAGCCCAACTTTGTTGTCCCCTTTTCAGTAATCTGTACAAAATAACAAATTCAGGAAGGAAGTTAAACTTACAATTTTACAACTTTCAATTAGTTTTTTCTACAACCTTTTATGACAGAAGGAAAGAATCCAATGTTTTAACCAAAAAATTGCATTTTATAGTATTCTTCTAAAAATTTGTGGAAAAAAAATGTAATAAATGAAACTTAAAGTTTTGACAACATAGCCTACTTCTGTAAATGTAGGTCTATTACCATTCTAACAATTTTACATTTATTTTAATATTAATTTCATCCTATATTTGAAATCTCATTTTTCCAGTGTTCAGTTCTTAGCATTTATCCATGGTCAGCATCTGGTCTCATACAACCCACTCCTTCCAATGTACCTAACCCACTTTATAACATCATGGTCACTGTAGTTCAGTTTTGGCTCAAATACTTTAAGATAGCGAACTTTGAATCCTGATGGAGCAAATGGAACCTACAAAACATAGCAACTGGTAATAAACAAACTCTTTTAATATGATTTTATGTAATTTTTGAGTTCAAGAATTCAGACACTTCTTGAAATGAAAAACAACTTTTCTAAAAATATAAAATACTGGCAATAATTTCAGTCCTGTTCTCAATTTGTTACAAGTGAAACAAACAAAAGAATGGGGTGCAATAAGGCCTCTATCTGGCCTCCAGTTTTACTGAAAATAAAATTTCACAAAATATACAAACAAATCAGTGTTTTGTTTGTATATCTTTTTGTTATATAGACGTCTTTGAAATACCGTTATTTTTCAGTTAGATAAAAAATTGTATCATCACTAGTGATGATATTAATGATAATTACCACCTGTGACATCATATGCAGTAAATAGTTCCAATTCGGTGCTTAGAAATTGAGACATTTAATGAAGTATTTCTTTGTTCATGTCTATATAATACACACTATAACTAATCTCTAAATTCCATTATCAAAAATATTCCTCTTGTGACCAAACAACCCTATAACTCACTCATGCACTCTGTGCATTCCTTAGTTAAGGTGTTGTTCAGTCACTCATGGAATATTTTCTGATAATGGAATTTGGAGATTAGTTATACTATTTCGTAGATTAGTTATACTACAGTTTGTACTTTATAGAATTGTTATTACTGTTCGATTTGTATGTCACTTCTCCACCCAGGGATTGATTATAATGGGTACCCAAATTAAGCTTTAACATCACATCTGTGGAAAAATGTTGCTACATACATGAAATATTATGTAATAATTAACTATGATGCACACAGAATACCAGAAAAATATTTTTACC
>JAOXYI010212017.1:0-11039 GCA_028566495.1 Lithophaga antillarum
GAAACTGACCTAATCACAAAAACTTGACATTGTTCACTGGACCGTGACATTGAGGTCAAGGTCAGGTGACACATGTCCGACTGACATGTACCCGTTAAGATCAATTCACATATGAAATATAATTGACCTATCATGAGTAGTTACCAAAAAACTGACCTAATCACAAAAACCTGACATTGCTCACTGGACCGTGAAAGAGAGGTCAAGGCCAGGTGACATATGGCTGAGTGACAAGTACACAGCATAAGGTATCTATGGACTAAATTTGGTTAACATAGGTAACGCAGTTTCTGAGATATAAACCTTTAATAAAAGTTTACGCCGCCGCCGCACCCGCCACCGTCACCATTGCCGTCGGAAAAGTAAAACCTATATCTCGCCTTCAGCGACTTCTTCGCAGGCGAGACAAAAACTTGATCAAAATCAGTTAAAAATACAAAATTCTTATATTTTGTGAAAATTGAAATTAGGCCCCTTTGACCCCTTATATTTTGGAAATGGCATCATTAACACAAAATCCACTAACATACGACTGAAAGGCCCTTGCCACAAAGAATCCAATGAAAAACCTGCATCAAAATGTGATAAAAAAATTTAAAATCCATATACGAAGATAAAAATCCCTCAAGTCCCCTTTTTCAAAAACGGTGAGGGCCCAGAACCCCCATTACTGAACTTGACCTGTATTTTGTATCCAGGAACATTGCGTTAAAATATTAAAAGAATCGGTCGTCAGGAACAAAAGTTGGAACACAGAAACTTATTGTCCGCAGACGACGGCAACAGACCCATACCATAATAAGTCCGCAAATTTTTGCGGTCATATAAAAAACGTTTCCTACGTGGAAAAAATAAAGTGGAATATAATTTCTCTGAAATGAATTCAAAGTGAACCTTATTTCAGTAATATAAGTCACAAAATTAAATTTTCTTTCAAATATGTTCCAAATAGAATAAATATCACCGGAAATTTCTTCCAACAGACTTTATTTACCGGTTTTCTTCAAATTTATATGAGTCATATAGAAAATTCATTTCAAACATTAAAATTTAATATTTTAAAGACTGATATCCAAGGTAACTTTGGTATCCTATAAATATTAAATCCAGGAATAACAGATTTTTGAAACTAATATTTCGTTTTATTGTAACGGTTGTCTCGAGATGTACAATAGTGTCTTGAAACGTAAAATGTATTTGCATGAGACTGAGAAACAGGAGAAACGCGTGTTTTGTCGAGCATTTCATGCTGTATCGTGCTGAATGTAAATAAATTTTATACTTCAAGACACATCATGAACATCATCAAAATTAATATAAATTAGTTTAAAATCAGCCCAAAGTGAGCTGATATTTTATTTACTTCCGGTATGACTGAAATTTATTTGATATGTCTATACCCTTACGCTCTATGCGTGATCAGGGTACCAGGGGACTATATTCGTCTAGTAGACGAATTAAGAAAAAAATATCCTTTTGTCTTTATTTAGTATTTCTATAATTGCAGGATAAAAAACTTGAATGTGCATGTTTTTATTTAATTTATTTGGGGTACTTATATATTGTATGATTCAGAGGTAGCGTATTTCCATATCCGCTGGCCTTAAAATGGACCTTATTCAAACAGCTCAACCCTGTCCACCACTGTATAGGAAGTGCCTCCATCCCCAGACCCTGCATTAGCATGTCATCTAATTTAATCTTGATTTGTTACCAAGTCACAGTCGTGAGTAAACAGTGTCTAGATATCTGGTTTGAGTATGTGAAAAATGTAGCGTATTTTTTATTTGTATGTTGTAAAGATTTTGGCAACATTAAAATTATGGAAAATTATGTTGTTTTTTTGTTTTTTGTTTTTACTGGACAAACGTCAGAAAAAAAAAGATATTTTGATATTTCTAGCATACCACTGCTGTTGTTTCGACTCCGAATATTGTAAAACATAATAAATCCTCGTTAGTGTGATAGCTATATATTACTAATTAGTTTAACTATATGTACTAATTAATAATGATTAGATTCTTTGTACACCAAAGTTTAATAGAGTTTAATTCAAATAACTTGAAACTACAATACAAAATTCGTTTATTAAACAATGATCACCATTCACTGATATAAACGGTTTATGATCTGTACTGTTGTTTATTGTTTATGTCTGTTAGCAGTCAGGTGGGACCATTCCCGGTAAATGCTATAGTATGTTGCTTTGACACAGTTTGATACGCGGTCTGCACTACAGTTTGTTTATGCCGGATACTTCATGGTATGGTACGCCGTTTTAAATCGGGTTGATGTAAAAATAGTCATAGATCTCAAGTAAATTCACAGGTATATATAAATGTGATTGTTCCAGCAGTGGATTTGATATCTCCATTACATTATTGAACACTTTTCCCCTCTCTTCTTCATTTCAGCCTCATAAATTTCAACCTCCTTAAGATACGACAAGGGAGGCCATCGATGTTCCTCTATATGAGCTTTGTTGTCTCCTTTCAGCTTGGGAAACTCTGGTCTGTTCTCAAAAGCAATATAGTTTGAAGAAATAAAATGTAAACACCACCCAGCTAGTTGATCAGCATTGTAAGTCTGTAATAAAAACAAACAGTTTGTTCTCTTCATGTAAATAAGTCATTAAAGGACACAAATCCATGTTGATACGATTACTTTTTGTGATAGACAGGATGGAAGGGGACCAACTTTTACTGATTTGTAACAGGAATAATACTGTTAATTTAATAGTACATTGATCCTTGTAGTAACGGAGAGGCGTTCACATAAAATTAGTTGTATAATGAAACATTCTCAAATATTTTATGTCATATTTTGTGGCCAAAGGTTCTTTCCTAGTTGTGAATAAAACACTGGTTAAAACAATTTAACTTGAAAGGTCAGTGATTTTGACAAAAATCCAACAAGTCATATAGTAAAGGACCATGGACAGACATTTATAGCCCTGTGAAGCCTATTTTTTATTACTTCCGGGGAAAGAAGTTGCCTTATTTGAATCTGAAACAGGGGACTTGGTCTCATTAATTAATTCATGATTCCAAATAATATTTATAAAACTCACAAATGTCAAAATAATATAAACGTCATATGTTTTTATGTCTGAAATGAAAATTCAGTTTTAGTGCCGTCACACGTCCTCTACATGACCTTGAAATAATTTTACTAAGAATCAGACAAATGTTGATGGTTCAATTGAAATTTAAAAGTTTTAAAATTGTAGGTATTTAATGTTAGACAACTAATAATTAGAAACAAACGAACAAAAATATAAATGAACACCCCCCCCCCCCCAAAAAAAAAAACCAAACACGTAGAACATTTCATCATCACTATTTAGAAAAATGTCATTTGGTCTTTGTACTGCACCCTTTCATAGAATCCACTTGGTTTTTGTAAAAAAATCTAAAGGGACTATGAGTATGGGCGTATCTGCAAAAGACTCACCTGGGTTAAAATAAAATTGTCAAATTGATTCATTTTAACAATGCATGATTTAGATTTTACAATTTACTATAAGGAAGTAATTTATTTTTGTTATTCTGGGGACTGTTTTTTCTTGAACTTTTCACACTCTATGGTGACACAAGATTTTGTATATTTAGCTTGCATCATAGTTGTTTTATTCTTTACTTTACATTTTTGTTAGAGTATAATTATTGACTGTTGTGTCTCTATTTCTTACATGTAATGGCTCCTGACTGTGAATCATAAGGCTAACTATATCACAACTTTTATGTTCACAGGCCTTTTTTACACTCTGTATGTGAATTATATCAAATCAGTAATATTTTGAAAGTACAGTTACCTGTGCTGTCAGCAATAGTCCAATCACATCAATTTCAGCTTTTTCAATTCGTTTTGTAACGTTTTTATCAACCTCTTTCGTGATATAGAGTTCACAAAGGTCAACTAATCGTGACTGTCCATATTCATCCGCCAATACCATTATCCCAACAGAGTCATTTTCTTCTATGGGAGAGTGGTCTGTATACATATACTCCAGAAGTGCAAGAAAGCATTCCACTGAAGTGTTCGGTATATTAACCTGAAATTTGT
The DNA here is from genome assembly GCA_028566495.1 of Lithophaga antillarum. Lineage (NCBI taxonomy): Eukaryota > Metazoa > Mollusca > Bivalvia > Mytilida > Mytilidae > Lithophaga > Lithophaga antillarum. The sequence goes on from JAOXYI010212017.1 coordinate 4,066, forward strand.
AATTAAACTCGGATCTAACAACTGTACTTATATTCATCAAAAGTTTACTCCTAATTCTATGATATTTTGATGTACAAATTCATCAAATATTTAAAATAAACTGAATAAGAACTGATGAGGTGATTAAATGCAAATTAATTGGATGAAATCTTTAAATACATTTGTAATTAACTCATTCTAATGTACCTCACACTGTATTTCATTGTTAGATTTTTTTCTGTATTTACCTCCGACCTGAAAACTCATGTAGATATTATTTTTGAATGATTTCTTCAAAATACACTTTTCACAGTTTTTTTTTTTGTTGGCGATAAGGGAATATATCAAATTAACTAATACTAATTATTTACCTCGGTTAGTGTGCTTTCGGCACTTTCTAGGAATTTCCCGCCAAACATTGCCGCCATTACAGAACACCTGGCACATAATACCACTTTGTTGGCATAAATACTTTGATCTTCATGAAAAAAGAAAAAGATATCCATTTTACTTCTGACTTAAGGGCAAGTAGCAGTAATTGAACGCCATCTGGTGGATTGCGCCAGGATAGCACAACAATGACTTCCTTTTGTAGTTTCGATAACATCGCTTTCTCTTTGACAGACTTTAGCATATTTTTTAAACAAAATGACAGCAATCTTACAATTCAGAGAGCAACTGACCTTGGTACTCTCATATGTTTTTGTTTTCTTAAACTCATAAGCTCTACTTTAACGTAGTACTTTTTCGTAAATTTTCGAACATAAATAGAGCTTTTAGGTGAGGGAAAATATTTTCCCCATAACTCCTTGGTAAAATATATGAAATTTTACAGCATTTAGAAAGTCAAGCCTGGATATCCCCTATTTTTCTTTCGTTCTTCTGATATAGAATGAAAATTTGTACCTGCATGCAAAAATACAGGAGTTCGTTGGAAACTGTCTATTACTGCTATTTGACCTTAAAAAACTCTTACGTCAGTTTCACAGGCTGACGACATCATGAATAAGAACAATGTTGTCATACCAGCCATGGATTTAGAAATGATTGGGATTGAAAAGATATGGACAGAAACCAATTGGTCTGTTTCAAATCACAACTTTTTTTTTAAAAACGACAATGGGTAACATTAGTTTTCCGATAATAAACCTTCCCATTATTGATGTAAAAGTTTTAATTATTCTGTTCGGCCAATGAAAAGATCTTAAAATACCGTGTCAACTTGGTTGCAAATCAGTAACTATATTGTCAGTAATAACTCTATTCCTACCGAAATGCTGGTGCATAGGACATTAAATAAGACTTACCTTCAACTCGAAAAATAACATCTCCCATTGACGACTGATTGAAGAAAAATGACTTCATCTGTTTTCCGGTTTCATCATTTAGATAGGTCCCTATGCTGGGATTAAGAAATTCTTCTTCATTGTCAATATTTTTACAAATGGTTTCTAACATAGGAAGTTTGAAAATTCCAGCAGCTCGGCGTAGTTCTTGTAATTCTGTTTCAGCATTTGGGGCATCTTGTAATTCTGTCAACCTTGGAACACCTACAACGTATAATTTAACATGCTCAAATTAATCATACTGCACCTGAAGTCAAGCTAACGCTCAAAGCCACACGGGGAAAAGACTAGTAATAAGTGTTACCGGAAGTGATGAATGCCTTCACTTTCATCCAATGGGACCTCCAGTATTATGTAAAACAAAATTACATATTTCATAGTTTCTGAAATTCTGACTTAAAACTAAAGCCTAGTTTATATTCGTTTTAGACGAATTCTAAGCTTGTTGCATTCAATCATAATCCATATTTCCTGTAACACAACTATCCCTCGAACATTCCGCCGAGATGGAAAATTTTATTGTAAAAATGAAGAAAGACGACAACATAACCTGGGTAAATGCATACAAACTTTAACATTGTCTTATAAGGATGTTGGACTTAGAACGCTTCAGGGCAGATCAAATGGCTACGGCCTTTCAGGAATAAAATTAAAATAAATAATAATGAAAAGAAAAGAAAGAAAGAAAGAAACAAAGACAATTGCATGACTGATCCTATGTTTTTTTTCAGAAATCAGGAAACTCGGGTTTCTTTTTACTTCTCCATGCCATTAGTAATATTTCAAGAACGATCTTATTCGGTTAATTTTGCAATTATGGTGCAGAAAAATGTTCTAATATAGTCCTAATGTTCCAGTGTTTAGGTGTAAAGCCGGAAAAAAATCAACTACAGTGGATTCAAGCAAGTTCAAGAACAACGAAATTTGCCATGACAAAAGCAAAAATATATTTTTACTTGGACCAGATACTATAGATTGTTACATATCGTTGAAAATCTAATTTTTTGCCTGTTCTAAATTTAAAGTTAAAATTCTGAATTTACATAAAATAAAACATTTCCCCATAGGCCGTAATGTTAATTCTGGACAACCTTTCCACAAAGCCGAATTTTAAGCCATGAATAGCCTATTTTTATAACCATTATTTATATTTCAATCGGATATTTGGTGTGATTTTATTAAGGAAGAAAGATGTATTAACTAATATGAATATCAAAAATATTGTTGAAATAAACTTAAAAGCTTACCTTTGAAAGAAAAAATATGCTTCTTGACAGTCAAAATCCTTTAGTCAGAAAAAAACAACATAGAGGGGTAATGGGAAATTTTTTTATATCAAATAAACTCAGAATTTCAACTTGAAATTCAGAACAGGCAAGAAATTAGATTTTCAACGATATACAACAATCCATATTACCTGGTGCAAGTAAAAAGATATTTTTGATTTTCTCGTGGCAAATTTCGCTGTTTCTACTTTATTTATTTTATTCCATTCTTCCAACATTCCAAATTACTAGCAAGATAATTAGGATTTCAAAATTAAATTACCTGTATATAAAAATTCAAGAACCCTTGCAAATGTTTTGGCTTTAATATTTGCGCTGATTTCAACAGTTGTAACAACAGTTAAATTGTGTTCATTTTCGGTGACGTAAACAGCTGCTATGCCTTCTATCCTACCAGAGTTCAAGTCTTCCTGTGTTAATTGCTCATTGTCTATCTTTTGAAGTTGATTCTGAGAAAACAAAATATCAGCTTGGGTAAAAATGAAAAAATTGACATGTAAGCTTTATATCACACTTTTAAGCATTTACATGTATTTAATATCAATCATCAGTGAGGACATTCATTTACCATACTTTTAAGCATTTACACGTATTTCACATCATTCATTAGTGAGGATATTTCATTTTCCATATTGCCAGATAAATAACTGTTAATAAAACATACAAAAAAAATTCATTGCACATATTTTTTAATTACACAGATCAGAGAGATGTTTTAATACGACAAAGGAGATTTATGAATCGGCAGGGCTAGTCGGCCTGGCAAAATACTATTTAGAGACTGTTATTGATTATGCTCATGGTGATTGAAATTATGATACTTATACAGGACCGTAGGAAGCATTTTGGAATTATCCTTGTATACAAAATCCGATATTAATGCAAAGAATTTATTTTGTCTGTTTTTCCAAACACATGTCCTGAAAGGATAACAAATTTTTCACATTAGAGAACTCTCGGACACGGTCGGAAAATGTAGAGGAGTTTGATAAAGGGGTTATGATCTTGGAAGTGAAAAAATACTTTATAATTAAATTGATATATGTATATATATAGTATACACAATTAGTGCTTACCTGTTTATTATTCGGCAATCCTAGCACTTGTCTGAAAAATTTTGAAGCTGAACAAAGTACTAATTTGTGTGCTTTAAGTTTTTGTTGACCATCCTCTAGCACAAAAACTACATCTGAAAATTTGGGATCTTCAAGCATTTTCTGCCAGTCGTCTGCAAATGTGGAAGTTTCGATCTCTATCCATGGAGCTTCTCCTATAACACAGTAGAATTTTCGGTTTGTAGTTATTATTAAAAAAATACTTAAACTGTAGATCTGCTAAAAGTAACCATACAAGTTTGTTTTGTATTTGTGTTCCCTGCTTTTTAAAGAGGGTTGGGGTATACAAAATTTTGTCGAAAATCCAGTGTCATGTTTACGAAAATGACACTATCGCTGTCTTAATGCATATTTCTTCAACATGAAGCTGTGTCTTTTGAGACAAAATATAAATAAATATAAAAGATGGATAAGATCTATCAACTAGGAAAAAATAAAATAAACCTCCATTGTTCCTGATACCACCATTTTTAAAATTGTTTTTATTGTTTATTAATGTATCAACCTACCGGCAGGAGGCATTACCGGAGGCACTGGGTCGTCTGGTTTCTTCCATTTGAAAAACGACTTTTTGCGTTTTGCTTCTCTAATCCCAGTAATACCATGGCGAATCTGAAAAGGTAATTTTGTAAATACAATATGAAAAAAGGGTTCTTATATTCAGTCTTTCAACATAAAGGAAAAATAACATACGTGCACCATAAGAAGTGATCCATCTGGCCTGTTCAGGGGTTAGAACCCCTTCTTGTCTTATCAAAATTTTGAGACAGCATGTACAACGTACAACAAAGTGTAATATTATACAGTCTCCTTTAGCGCTCACACCATCCCTCATTGTAAATGCAGAAGACTGTGATACCGTTCGCACGTTCAATGACTTTTAAGCACGATCATAATTGAAAAAAATCACTAAATCCATGCTCGTTATGTTTTCTGTTTAATTTCTGCATAATTACATTATGACGTCAGCACATTTTCTAAGCCAATAGATTTGTGACACGTAGTAAACAATCTGCTTTTTTATTCCTACATCAGATTAACCAGCATGCTTGTCTATTTTAGTTACAAACTAAGGAAGCCAAATGCGGCCATTTTCGCGTTTTCGTGTTTTCGCCCTTCTATTTTACAAAGCAAAACGCGAAAACAAGAGATTTTGAAGACTAAAATGCGAAAACGAAAAAGCAAAAATGCGAAAACGCGAAATGAAGTTCGCTTCGCATTTTCGTCTTGAAAATTTCGAGTTTTCGCTTTTTAGCGATTACGTTTCGCCTTCCGGTTTCCAAATAAACACCGCCCACTCACTGGGCAGTTACTTTTAAGTCCCACGCAAAGACAAAAACAAAGACGAAAAAATAATAATACTCTGCAATTACTTGAGAAATAACGTACAGCCTGTTTGAAAAGATATAATGTTGAAAGTCTTACTATTCTTGATTGGTCGTTTAATTTTGCTTAATTTGTAGGATGATACTTTAAATCTGCTTATTTTTGTATGAATAAATTATTAGGCTCGATAGCCCTGATCTAAAGTCGTCGATAGAATAACACATGTTAAGAACGAAAATTTTACAAAGCGAAAACGCGATGCGAACGTCATTTCGCGTTTTCGCATTTTCGCTTTCGCGTTATATTCCAGTTTATTCTCCTATTTTCTGTCAATACACTATTTTTTGTTGTTGTTGTTATCTTCTGTTTGGATTAGCAGTCGTACAAGCTATATACTAGTACTCTGGTACAAATAAAGTAACATTTAAACTACTTCACTCACCGCATTATCAAAACAGGACTTAAGGCCATCTTGTGTTAATGCACTTGTTTCATAGTACTCGAGATTCAGATCTTTCGCTGTTTTCTCTATAGTAGAGATAGGAATACAAACATCTGGTCTTGTCGCTCGCAAATCTGTGAAGAGAATTATTGAAAGGTTGCTAATGTCAGAAGCTTCCAAATGAAATAATATCTACTATAGAACCTTCGTCCGAAGTCAAGGATTTCTGAGTCCACTTCGCGCCGTTTGTGGGGAGCGAACTGGTTACCCTTGACTTGGGAAGATGCTAGACAACACTGAAATTTTATTTTCCAATTCTCAATTTGCAGAAGTACACTGGGACTATAATTACAGTCCCAGTTGTACCAACGAACATACAATGTAACTACAGTTCTATCCAATCTTTACATGTAGGAATGCAATGAGTCTTTAGACAATCCTTTGTTACACCATTTTCTTATAAAATCTTCTTCGAAGAGAAGAACGTTATGTTAAAAGTGACTTTTAAATGTCAACAATTTAATATTTTTGATGATAAACTGCCTACCTGACTGACAACCAACAAGAATTCTTGGAGTATTTGGCATGAAGTGGTCTATTTCCGGTATCCATTTTTCTTTAATATTTTCCAATGAATCGATGTTGCAGACGGCAAAACACACAAGTACTATATCAGTACCGGGATAAGAGAGAGGGCGGAGTCGATCGTAATCTTCCTGTGAACAAAATTAAACATTGATAGAGAAACAAGTTAAACAAAGTTCCAGGGTACATGATTTCCCATTTATGATCCGAGTAGTTGATTTTTTTCCTAGTCGGCTTGTCAAAGTAACATTTGGTCATTCACCAAGACTAAGTGCATATTTAAATTAGATAATGAACTGAAATACATCCATTTTAATGCAATAAAAGCGATAGGCAATATTATGATAAATCATTGAAAATATTATCTAAACAAAAAAAAAGAAAGATTTTTGAAGTTTAGTTGGACGCGATTTTCTCGGAAATTCAACAGACTTCGCTGGATTGTACTTTAAAATTAAACAAAACTTAGTAACCCAAGGAAATGAAACCATCCTTTTCCAAATATCTATTTGATCACAGACATTTTTTTAGCATTTAGTAATTACATGGAACCATTCAAAATCACAAGTTTCTTTCAGTTCAAAGAAATCGCAAATTCATGAACAATTTCGATAAGTCCGATACATCGCGTTGCACTCATATTTCTTTGATCGTACACTGTTGTGAAAAAAAAACAATACCTTGTAAGATTGGAATCTTTCAATATCTACGTTTCTTTTCATACTTTGGTCAAAATTTTAAGTTCGATCATGCGCAAAAGTTTAGAATTTAGCATGACCATTCATAGAATAGTAGTATTAAGTATTTTCGTCCTATTTCTACGGAAGCCTATTAGTGTCATGGTGAGTTTTTTTCTTAAGTCGTTATAACGACTTAGTATCTCGTTATAACGACT
>JAOXYI010212126.1:0-11038 GCA_028566495.1 Lithophaga antillarum
GACTTGTTGAAAAAGTAGACAAAAACAATCCTGCTGCTGCAATTAACATTCCTGATATGGCAACTTTACGGGCACCATATTTTAATACAAGTCCACCCGCAATTGGACCTAACATAACGTATATATCTTTATATATTTATTATGGTAGAACAGTATAAAAAGAAGAGACAAATTTGAATAAATGTGCATTTTAAAATAAGTATTGATAAACATTATTTATGGATATCAGCATAATAGCATGCCTTTTTGGTTTTTCAAAGAACGGTTTTAAACATAAAAGATTTTTAAATAAATATCTTTTTGGCTTCACCGACGTATGTGCTTTTATTACCAGATTATAAAAACATCAAAATATGGATTTCTGAATTACATCACTTAATGCAGTACATCGAAGCCTTTTTTCTACAGTAATATTATTAATTGACCGTGATGAGTAAATAAATTTTACCTAAACATAAATACACTCCAGTCATCACGGATCCCATCAGTGCTGTTTTGGCCTTGCTACCACCAAAGTACTCCAAAAATGTTGGAAGGAACAATCCATAACTGAAGTTTACCCCGCCACGTAGAAAATTACTCACAAAGGATGCCAAAGTAACCAACCAACCCCATCCACCATCAGGTACTTCGATTTTATGTTCTACGTTCACTCCATTGTTGTTGTGTTTCTTCATTATCTTTTTCAGTATTCAAATAAAAACCTAACTGGAAATAAATCTACAGAGTTTTCATGGGAACACTAGCATATCTAGACTGAGTATAATTGCAAGATTATAATCTATGTTACATTTGTATCTGATCTTGAACTTTATCTTATCAAGAAAAACATCAGTAGTGAAATTAAACTGGGAAGTGTGGTACGATAAGGGAAGACCGTGATGGCAGACTGAAACGGAAACATCAAGATTATTGAATACGTTGTCGTGGAACCCTCTTTATTCCTTCTTATTGAGACCATCGTGCCATGATATGCCAACTTTACGGGCACCATATTTTAATACAAGTCAACTGGCAATTGGACCTAATATAAGGTATATATGTTTGTATATCTATTATGGTGGAACCAATATAAAAATAAGAGACAAATCTATATAAATGTGTTATAAATTTTAAAATAAGTGATAAATATTATCTTTCACCGATTGGAGAGCAAGGGATCGAAATTGAAAGGCGCTGAATTTTTCATACAGATGTAAGTTGAATCCAGATTTTCAATGTCGACCGAATGGAAGAACTTATCTCTTTTGTAAATCCTGTCCATCCAACATATCAAAACCACGATCAACGCGGAGATACACAATATTTGAACAATCTAATTGTGACGTTGTCAAATTGCGTTGGATAATTGACGTATGTGAAAAAATCACATACGATTTTTACAACAAATCTGCAACAAATTTTCGTAATAACGACGATAATACTTTGGGACAACGATTTGTGATTAGGTATTTAGTAACTCTGTTTGAGCATTTAATATTTTATGAGTAATCACATAATTATCCGATCTGTATTTTATAAAATGTTTAAATTGCAGATCCTGCTAGCTCAAACATTCTTTGTATGCTACGAATGCTAATTTCTATGAGAGCTTACGTCCAGTTACAATTAGGGAGCTGTCGTTAGTAAGTATTTCCTTAACCTCGTGTCCAACACGTAGTCAATTTAAAGATATCGTCTTAGCTGGCATATACTAACATACATGATACAACTGTACCCAACAATAGAAAACAAAAAGTGGCAACATCAGTATTGTGTTATTCCTGTAATCGCACTAATACAACTACTAAAGAACCCTTGGCCTTAAAAGGTATTTCAAATGAACCATCGTAAAGTTAAAATTTTGTTTGCAATAGTAGTTATTCCTGGAACATCAGTGTATGTTCCTCAATTGATATACTATTCTTGAGCATGTGTCCGCTATCGTGACTTCCTGGAAAGATGTTTGTTGTTGTCACAAGAGCTAGTTAACCAGGGTTACTTGAAACCAAAATTTATATGATCACTTCGCAAGTTTTAGCGCCGCCATCATGCATTGGTGGGAAATTATGGAGTGCTCGTTTCACAGATAATCACAGGCATGTTCCTTGATAGAAGACGTTTACCAGCTTGGAAGGCTGGGCAAAGAGACGGGTTTCCCATGTGGACAGACAATGTTATCTCTATTTCACTCCTTGATTTTGCTGCTTCGCTTTTAAGTTTTAAGTGTTGGTTGTGTTCCTCTTGTTGTTCCTGCTCGGTTGTATCAGCTTATGGCTTTCAAATGCTACCTAACTAATCCTCTATTTAGTTCTGCTGTACACCTAGGCCCAAATTTTAAAACAAAATCCCTGGATTACAGATATAAATGCTGAGAATACAATTATGTGAATGACAGCAAAATATATAGGATCTTTGTATATGTTTAAAAGCTAAAGTTTGATACACATTTCGTAAGATAGGTAGGAAGATCATTGTTGGACCACGTTCTTCCTTCTCTTCGGTTATTTCGAAAACTTTTGAGCATATTAAGATATACGGATATAGCTGTTATATTTTATAAAAAATATAATTATAAATTTAGAATCCAAAAACCTTATCAATACAACATATTTGACAAAATAATTTAATCATCAATATTATGAATTTTCTGATAAAAACTTGTCCAGCGTATATTTCACATTTTTGTGATTCGTTTTATTTCTTGTATATATTTTAAGTATTTTTATATATATACAATTGTAGATTTTCGAGAAAAAATAAAATTAAAGTTTTAGTTATACTGAAAGCAGATTTATTCACTAAATATTTTTTTCGATAGGTTAATTGAAAAAGTAAAATGTATATTGATTTATGTGATCAAAATGCATTGATACAATTGAAATGCACTAAATGATATGTCATTTACACTGTGACGTAAACAGAAGAGAAGATTTCTAATCATGAGTTCACAAAATTACCCATTGTACATTTATTTAGTATTATACTCGATCCCTTACTTCATATATATTAGAACTGAAGTTGCATTCTATACTATAGTATCCTAACATAAGCAAAGTATTCTAATAACATATTACTGTAAACGTATTAATATTTGCGGTTTTTAATGTTTGCTATTTTCGGGACAGCCTAATTCCGCTAAAATAAATCCCCGCGAAATACAATTTTTTATAAGACATTCACGAAAAAAGTTTTTTGAGTCGTGAAAAACCCGCTAATATGTCAATAAAACGTATTCCGCGAAAATTGGAATTAGCGAAAAATAATACTTTTACAGTATTAAATGCAGTATGGTTTAGTAAATTAATGATATTTACCATGACTGCTTGGTCAGTTTAGAGAAATAAATATATCAAAATCAATTTATAAAAAAGAAAAATAGGAATTCATGAAAGATATAAAGAAACCTTAACCTCATATGAGCTCACATACTTACAGTCTTTGAAACAATACTATATTTATGCCATATCGAATAAGGACTGTTCACGGTATTCAATTGCACTTTGCACTGGCAACTGATAAAGTAAACATAAAACTAACATGGCTAAAGTTAACGTTCAATTAAAATCACCTGTTAGTAAAGTTAATGTATTTTAAACGTAATGACACAATATAAGCTTTTGTGAAGAGAAGATATTGTACACGAAGAAAATATATTAATATGCTGTAGAAGTGGGACATTGATCGACTGTATCAAAACGCAACAAAAGTAATTCATTGTGAATCAATAAACATTGTCAGCAATTATTTTCAAAGTTCAGGGTGTGTTTGCAGAAAATGCATTTCACAAAAAACCTGACCTTTAAGGTCTTTCAGATCGCTCTTGTGTCAACTAAAGAATAATCTTGAGAAGTATAGAGTGTGTAAAAAAATAATGCATAAAACCTTTAAATCCACTTCAACACCGCCCCCAATATATGAATGGATCTTTATATCAATTTTAATTTTGTTTTTATATATTACATGCATTATCAAAGTAAGAGCACCAGCTTTTTTTAATAATTTTATCGGAATTTATTTTTTAATAAGTCAGTTCAAGTTAACAGATATCCAAAAAGGTCTATTTTAAAGAAGATATTGAAGACAATAAAACAATGAAAAGAGGGATACAAACATAACTGGCAGCTAAACTCTTATGGAAACCGGGAGCGATATCGATACTCAGGAAAGGTAAAGATTTATGGCTATGCTTTAGGTACCTGTCGACGTACCAAGCATGCACAGGCGCTAATAAGTCTTGTATGAAAAAAAAAAAAAAAAAGCGCGATAAAGCTACGACAAGGGAGACATGTCTGTATCCATGGGAAAAGGACTCTCCTTAATGCTCAGTTAATTCATAATGGCAATACAAGGTGTTGAATATTTATCTTTCTTTTACTTTGTCAAACCAGCAGCATATAAACTATGAATTCCAGGTAAAACAATGATAACAACTACGGCCTACAACAATCGGCATGATTTAATATCTCCTGGGGACTCTATATCTATGTTTGTGACTGTGGATAATGTTAACAACAAGTCCCCTCAGTGATTAATTGATTGACAGATGAAAAACATTATACCCCTTCTATTATGTTTTGATATAAAATACTCAATTTGTAGAGCTGAAATGAGCCATTCGCGAACCTAATCCTTAATTTACATTAATTTTTAATATTCCAATCAAAATGACTTGTGAGAAATTTACAAGTACATTCATACTTGCGGACAAAGTCCTCGTGAGTCTGCGCGTGGATAGCTTTTGTTATCTCACTATATCGTTCATTGCATATTCTTGTTTTCCAGATTTTACATGTACCTAGAACACTTTTGTCTATAAATGTATTAAGATAATCAGATTACTAAAACAGCAATTCTAACAGGTTTATGCTGTGTTTATAGATTTACTGTGACTGTTGATCGAAATAGTCACTAATTATCAACTTTTCAAGTATTCAGTGCTTCATGTAAAATAAGAATATTGCATATATAGGTCTGAATTCTTCTGTTAGATCAACTAAATCAAAAAGCAGAATTGGATATTGCCGCAAGATTATACGCGCCTATGCTGCTGGGCAAATCAAATAACGAACCTTACCCATGCTCAACAGAAGTGAAACGTGCAACGTTAAAAACTTTCCTACAATATTTTGTAATATCGAAAATGAATTTCGAATTTCACCCAAGCGTTAACTCTGAAACAGTGGAATATCGAGTATAATTTTCATATCATGATCAAATCCGACAGAAAAAGAGGTACTAGTGAATTTTCTTCCTTTGATGCTAGAAAATTAAAGCCATATCCTGGAATTAATTTAAACTGACGATAACACCGTGCATACTAGAAACATTAAGCAATATTTAACTTTCAAAGTAGCAGTTGGTTCTTCCGTCTTCCTTAAGACGCGGATCGAGAGAGGAATCAGGATGTCCAGACCTCTCATTTGGCAAAAAAAAAAAAAAAAAAAAAAAAAAAAAAAGAATGTTATGCCTTTAAAAAATAATTACAAATTATTTTCAATTAAAACTGATAAACACTTTTTTCACGATATTGCTAGGTTGGTTCGGAATGTTGTTTTCGGAAAAAAATGCGGCATATGTACCAGGGAGAAGTCAGTTTGTAATCACATGTTTCAATAATTTGAAAATTTATTTAATAGCGCTGCTTGTAATGATGCAACTCTACTTTATAAACTAGATTTTAACGTGCATACTTTTATTCTTTGTAGTGCAAAGAGTTTCCAAGCAGCATTTCGCTTACGGTTTTAATGATAAAATTGCGCGTTTAAGAGTATTTCCGGAAATAAATATATAACGAACGTATCAACTGTGATACAAAGACGCCACGTGCAGGGATAGCAATGACTCCAAGTATGAAATAGGTCGTGCTGTTTTAGTGGTGTCTATAATCTCAATCTCACTAGGATAGATCAGATGTAAGTACGCACTAGAATGAGGGTAATTGAGTGACATTACATCATCTGTGTATCTGAAAGTGAAATTAAAGGATTTGGCTACACGTCTTTTCTTCTTATTTTTCATAAGGTTTTGATGAATTCAGACAACACAATAAATTTTAAATATACCAGCTATTGCAATGTTTTGCCATTAGAGAAATGAAAAATCACCTGGAGAAAGTCAGTTTTGTGACCTATATATCTTTTCGTTCGAGCATTTTTCGAGCGTTTCTATTCCTTATTCGAGCCAATAAAGATAATGTGTATGTCTTCAAATGAAGATTTCATCCCATATCCAATCAAACCGCGAAAAATAAGCAAAAACATAAACAGCTAAACGTATCAAGAAATGTATATATTCGAGCCAATAAAGATAAATGTGTTTGTCTTTAATGAATAAAAGTATATGGAAGAATTCTGACGTCCAAGGCAATTTTAAAAGGGAAAGTAAAAAAAACAAAAGTTAATAAAACACAAAACCAAGAAAACGCTCAACCATCAAAAGTAACGGAACGACTGGGAAACAATTGTCACATTCCTGACTTTGTACAGGCATTTTCTAGTGAAAATGGTGGGTTAAACCTGGTTTGCCAAACCTCCCACTTAATGACAGTTGTTTGTAGTTCCGATACAATGACCCAAAAGGGCAAGCAGCGACACGAGCGGACACAATTTGGCCAATGTCACAAATCGGTAATATCTAGTAGTCAAATTGTGTAAACGACACTAGCACTCAGAATCTGTAACACAAATACATCTTTTAAAATTGACATTGAGACTGAATACTTGTCTATCAAGTCTTGGTTCCTTCCGATGAATTTTTTAAAGAGTATAACGAGATATTCCTTTACAAAGTCTTGGCTTATAATTTCTTGCTCAGACGCCGATGTCGTGTTACAGAGTCTGAGTAACAGCTGCAAGTTCTAGCATACCGCATGAGTTGAGAAATGTATACTCCATAGGCCTGTAAAATTGGCTGAGGTGAGAAAAATTTATAATTTCAAAATTAAAATCGTCTCGTTTGTCATATATTATTGTACTGAGACGACCACTGGTGTCAAATTTGAGGTAAATGTCTAAAAATGAGACAAAGGAGGCTGTGTTTGTGGTCTCTTTAATTTCTAATTCTGGAGGATATATTAATGGAATCCAATCAGAAAAGTTTGCATTATTGACGGAGAGAACATCATCAATATATCTGTATGTGAAATTAAATAACCTAGCCTCTTTGATCCTCTTGTCCTCAATTAGTGTTTGGAGGAACTCTGACTCGTAAATATAAAAACAGGTCGGCCAGCAGAGGGGCATAGTTGGTTCCCATAGAAATGCAAACAATCTGTTGGAAAATTCGTCCTCCAAGCATAACAAATATATTGTCAATGAGGAACTCCAGCATACTGATCATCTGTTCCTCTGTTTTACCTTTTCGTTTCTTGTTGGAAAAAACAGATCGAATTGCATCCTAAAACAATAAATTTGTAGATGTTACCATTTTATGAAAAAAAAGCACTGTAGATTATTTCTTTCAAACGGGTTTTCAATTTTTCATGTGGTACGGGCAGAAAAACCAAAGATTCTTAATGAATGTATTTCAGAGAACGATCGTGATTTAAAATTTTTCAAAAGCTCTTTAAAGTTTTTAAGGATCTACATTTGGTTTATGCCACTACGGGAGTAAACAGCATCACAGTATTTCTGAAGTCCCTGTTTCACTGCAGACAAAATTCTTTGGTTGAACATGTTGATGAACCGGCTATGAACCGTTGTTTGTACGGAAATTTGTGAAGTTTAGGTATCCAATACAAACAAGGCAGATCCTCAGATTTCTTATTCAACGTGATATTCAATGAAGCCAGGAAGAACCTATGATTCGCTGAGATTTCATCCCTGTCAAAAGTTATGTTTTTGTAGGTAGGATTACTCGAGTGTTCATTTATTCCTAATTCTTTTATAAGACACTTGTATTAATAAAATTTACAAAAAAAAAATGTTGTTTGAAGCTTTGTCTGCGGGAACAGCAACACATCTATCACGAAGGGAGGAGAGATATATCATGGCTTCTTTGTCTTTGAATACATACTTAGGTCGAATATCTACACAGTTTTTCAACTTGTGAATTCGACGTTGTACCAGAGAACCAATAGCGTTCACCTACTCTGACAATATGTCTAGTTTAGCGTTATCTTCTTTCTTTGCTCATGCTCTGGCACAGTCTTCGATGGAGTCCATTATTATCTTAAAGTTATGGTTCAGTTGATGCGTTGGGCCTCTCTAAATTTAGGACTACGAGATATCGTTTTTCGGAGCTGTTCATGTTGAATTATATTTAGATCGACAGTAATGACATACCCAGAGGGTTTGTAAATGTAAGGAGAGTGGGAAAAGTCACATGTCAAAGGACGTATTGTATTCATCTATTTCAAGGTCTTGCAATGCTTGTTTATAGTTAATGATTTTAGGTGCAATGATTTTGGTGTAGCTGTAGGAGACAATAGGAACAGACTGATTTTGAAAATAAGAGGGAACTTTAGATGTTACCTCTTTGTGATTAAGAATATTGCTGATGTTGATAGCATCAATACCTTTGTTCGAAAATTAGGAATTTTTGGGAGGAATTTTCTAATGTCGTCGTGTAACGGTTCCGTTCTCACTGGTTTGAAAAGCTAAAGAAATCATAAACAGCTAAAATTATCAAGCGATATATAAGAAGATTAGACATCAGCAGTGGAGCAATTTAAGAGAATTTGCATGAAGTCTTTCTGTTAGACTTTGATATGTTACAGAATTAAAGAAGGGAGGAGATGAATGTAAATGTACATAAGACATAGCCCAACACAGTACCATGCAAAAACAAAAACGTGAAGAGAAAAGAGTATATTTCCACTCAATAAAATCCTACTGTCAAAACCTACTCAGGAAGGATACCAACGAAACCTGTAATATTGGTGTATATTCTTGTTGATAATTTACCTGTTACAATATTTATAACTGTCATCCAAATCTAGACTATATACTGGCTATTAAAATTAGGACCTCAACACGAGTGCCACATGTGCCTTTTCGCAACACTCTGATATGTTACTTTGTCTCATTTCCGGTATTTGTGGGAGTTCATTTTGACCAAGCTTTTGTCCTCTAGGTTTATGTTTATTTTTTATTCGTTCGTCGGTGTAGTCTTATGTCATCCGGAAAGTAATTTATTTTTTATCCTTTCAAATGTGTTATCTATAGTTACTTTATCAAAATCTTTTATCCGGTATCATTTTTATAATATGATCTTATTTTTCACTAAACAAGAAGATTTCATAAATAACTCCTGAAACTGTTCATCACTTACATTAATAGGTAACCGTATACGCTAATACATCATATATGGTAGTATAATCATTACGCGAAAAAAGTTATCGAACGTCTATATGGAAAAAGTTTTCACTTTTTCAAGGTGTTTGTGCGGTCGAAAATTACAGATGTTGGAGACATGGATAATGAAAATGCTTACTAGTATAGATAATTAATCATATGCATTTGCAATTTTGTGTTTTAACGGTTTTCGACAATCATTCAAGATCAATAGTTACTGAATTTTACGGGTTTTGTTTTTCAAGATAAAGTTATCTGTAACAGGGCATCAAATGATTTCCGCAGAGAGATACTTCATGAAAGCAGAAAAATGCACACGGATATAAGTCTATCAGCATATGCAACTAATAAATCTTCCATAAATTGCTAATTGGATTATTTTTAAACTCCCATTTCTACGTTCTTGTGAAAAAAGTCAGATATCGTCTAATTATATATTTTTGCCTTTGCTGAAGATCCACGAATCTTGAAACCTGAACATGATTTCCTCTACCATGATGTTCTCTTCAACATGACTATAATGTCTCCAGACAGTTCTCTTCAAGTAACCGTTTTACTGAAGGTTTCGATATGTACAGTAATCACAGTCGGGGGTTTACAGTAAGACAGATACACTCTTGATTTTAGTCTTGCAATAATACACAGTACATACACCAATGGAATGAACAACTAGGTCTTCAGCTGATGTTTTTTCTGTTCAACGGAGGGAATAATTTTAATGATATTTTTGTTTCCAAAAATATAATCAATACGACTTAAGACTGAAATTTCAGACAGATTCATTGGAGCTAAATTCTTTTGTTTACCTAAAATAATTTTGATTTGATTTCTTATATTCTTTCGGTACATCTTGGTATGAAGTTTGAATGAAGATCATGTTGCACTAAATATTATCTATTTTTATACATATGTAGTACTGGTTTGTCAAATGTCACACTTTTTATAACTTTTTCAATACTAATCTTTTTTCATATATAATTGTGTTCTGTACTATAAAGTATCCTGAAAGTTTTTATTTGCTTTTGTTTTTTGTTTTTGTTTTTCTTTTTAAATAAAAATGCTATGCATTTTTTTAGGCGTGGACATATAAGATACGTTATAAATACCACTTACAACATTGTCTCACCAACTCTCAAACTGTAACTGAGTAACCTTACCAAAATCCAGTATCAGTGTCTTGAATGACGACGATATTTTCAAGCATGAAATTAGTTTTGTTAGGAAGTGGAAAAAGGTGTGATTTTGTTACGAATAGGTCATTTTCTTATGCGACAAGTAATTCCGGCTCAGGCAGCTACATTATGTAAAGTTTTTGAATGGAATATCAAAAAAGATGGCCAAATTTGTTGAGGTGCGATTTATTTATTTTGGGGAGGGTACTATCATGTAAATGTATATTAAATTGCGAAAGGAAACAATTAAACAGGAGTAGGTTTACGAAGGGCGCATTTCAGCCCTAAAAATAATAAATGTAACATCACAATATAGTGAATGTTTTTGATCTCTTAAGACTTCCAATTGTATTAATCAAAGCAATTTATGTGCATATTAGTTATAATGAAACGACCTTCAAAAGTTAGGTCAAATTTCAATGTTACCCAAAATAGGCCATTTTCATAGAATTTTTAATTCTATTTTCTTCTACAAAACATTTGCCGCAATCCTCGATCTATAATATTTTTTGCGCGAAAAGGTGTCTTTTGATGAGATAGACATTTTTAACAGCAATAGCCTAGATCTAGGACTGCGGCCAACGTTTTCTA
>JAOXYI010212237.1:0-17649 GCA_028566495.1 Lithophaga antillarum
AAGTTATTTTTGTCCCATTCAAGATTTCTAGATTGGAAGACCTTTCAATTGTCCGTAGGTCAATTGGAGTTCTAGTTATTATTATTATTATTTGCCTCTCTTATAATTGAAGGCTTGAATACTTTTGTTTTCGATCGACCTATTCCTGCCTGCTTACACGTGAAAAAACGTTTATGGATAATATCATATTCATGTCTGAATAAGTATTGTATATAATTACACATTTCCACTGTGTTAGAGTTGTAATCGATTTCCTTGTGGAGAATGGTTATGAACCTAGTACGGTTGCTATGACTTTCAAGTAGGGCCTTCCGTCACACATTTTTGTTTTAATTTACAGCCATGATCCAGAATGCAATTATATAAACCAACTCACCCCCTCAACCCAAATAAACGACAATAGCAATACAAACAAACAAATATACTCAAGTGAAATGCATTTTAGGCACAAACACATCATTGTAAAAGCAGATCATGCCTTTACAAGTACGTAATATACAAACCAGGTTTAGAATTTCATTCTGAAGTTTTCCCAATACTTTAAGGACAAGCTGGTAAATGTCACAAAGAAAGAAGTACTGAAAAATATTTCCTGGCAATTCTTTCACGTTGGACTAGAACGATTTTTATCCTCAATCCGACAAGTCAAAGTATAGAAGTCGATTCTATTTACTGAAATATAATCACATTATGACGTCAACAAATGCCCCTGAGCCAATAGAACTGTGTCAGAACTAAAACAGACTGCTTTTTGTGCCTGTATAATATTTACCAGCGCGTTCTGTTCTATTTTAGTTACGGACCACTCCCATTCAATTTGATCCTAATGAATAGCGTAATAGATTTCATGTTAATACGATTAATACGTAATACAACTCATGATGTTTACAACGTAAATTTGGACCCATTATTTATCGGAATGAAATTACAAGAATTGAATAAAAGTGAGAACTGTGCGCACATTTTTAGTATGAAGCTTAGATTTTCTTTTATATATTAGTATAACACTACAAAAATTTATATTCAATTATTAAAAATATTCACAGTTAATTTACAGCCTGATAAGACGTGTATTGTATAATGTATAAATACCCTTGCCGCAATTAGAATCGTAAATTGTGAAATAAGTTTCATAGCATTCGTTCGATTATGATGATAATATTAATTCGCAATCGGTATTCTTACCAGTTTTTTCTTCCACATAAAAAAGCCGTGAAGGGTAATCAAATATCTTTGTGTGTACATACATGTAAGTTTAATATGCGAATCAGCCAGTCTTGATCATGTTAGTTTTGTTGTCCTTTTCTGTATTTCTGCTTAATACCTGATGTTATGGTATGTATAAAAATTTTCCGATTTCATAATCTGGATCAACATACATATACAATTTAAATCTCAGCGTTATTTTTTGTTAATAACTTAAGTTACGGGTTGTAGTCCATTATTCTCGTTTGAGGGGTAGAGGTAGAGGTGTGCCACTAGAGCCTTGAATACCAAACCAATATTTATATACGAGAAAACTGAAAATGTGACCCATATGTATATAATTGTCGTTGCATGTATATCATGTCTTAAAATTTGATTTTTTATTGAAACAATTAAAATTCATGACCAACTTTTATATTTAGTCCGAACTATATAACCACTTTTATATATACTTCAGCCAAAAAAGTAGACCCAAATTTTTAGCACATCCTTTTGCAACTTAACATATTAGGAAGTAACCCCACCCCACAGGGAGTCCATTAGAATCGAACGAGAAATGGACTCTACTTATTCGACGATTAAGAATCGAAGAACCAGGCTAGTTCTACCAGTTCAGCTTTACAAAATTGTTGATTTATTGTCAAGGCTCACAAAACTTCTACTCAGCTAGCTGATAGGCTTAATTTTGTTTTCTGATCAATATCCAGATGCCCATAACTTTCCAGCTACGTTGTTTTCGTTTCCGTCGGAGCCAAGCGTGTCCATATTATTTTCAACCCCCCTATTCCTTTGAGTATTACTGTTGAAATTGATAATGTCGCTTCTATATACTTGAAATGATCTCGGTTACAAATACACGTTCGACATTCATGAAGTTAATTAACAGATAAAATGTCACTTTTTTAAAAAGTTTGTCAAGAACGGTAATTGCATTCTACATGAATGTAAAATGGGGAGGACAGAACATGTGATCTTTGGAAATTTTATCAATTCGAGGCAGCCTGGAGATGAATTTTATTACCTGTGTACGTGAATGAGTATTTTCTTATTTAAGAATAGAAAGTAGACAGTTATTATCTAAAAATCTGGGTAAATAAAAATTCAGTGAAATTTAACAGCCTTTGTTAAATACTGATAAATATGGAAACTCTTTTCAGGCTACCAAAATTCTGCAAAACTATTTTACCTTGCACAAGCAATATGTATGTCTTCTTGAATCTTATACTATATGAATGTATTTACTTTGCTAAATTTTATATTGCTTCTTTGTATTAATATACCCAAGGTAAGATTTTCACTGCTAACTGGGGGTGTAGGTGCACTTCCTATATAGAAGTATATATAGACGTGCAACTGTCAAATATATGAATGGGTAGCAAATTCATTATTCAAGATTTCACTGCGTGGTAATTTAAAAACATAGAATATATCAATGAGACATATAATACGCTTCTTCGTCTGAAAGTAGCTGTATTTGACATTCCTATGTGAAAGCTTACAGCATTTGAAGTATATGAATGGGTTATGAATTGCTTTCATGAATACATAAATGGGTAGAGCTTCAGAATTTTCAGTATTTCAATGGGATGTTCCATATAAATTCAGGCCTTACGTCTGTATCAAACTTTATCTGAACTTGCCTCCAGGTTGGGTCTTTGTCTCAATAAAAAAATGAATCTTGGTTTCGTACTGTCGTTATAGTGAACTTGGTATTGGTCGGGAATCCGGGATAATAATTTGACAGGTTTGCGATTTAGATTTAATTTCATGGAATCGGTATTTTTATGAAAACGGGATATCATATTTTACTTATTGAACAGGATATTCGTTAGCCCATTGGAGACCACTACGCTGTGAATAAGATTATCCATATGCAAAGAAAGAATAAATTTTAAAAAAAAACGCATGGACACTGAAACATATACAAATAAAAAACAAAAATGCACACGATTTCATGCTTAAATAATAAAAAAGAATAAGCAAAAACAATTTCATTATTAGTAATGATTAAAGCGATTAGCAGCCTTGATAAATGTACATGTATATAACCGTGTAAAATTCCAGTAGTTGCCATGATTTTTGTTGACTCCCACTGCCTAGAAATAAAAAAAAACCTTGTTGACGTGCCTTCTTTCTATAAGGAAGGCTTTTAGATCCACACAGAAAAAAAAATATGTAGTAATTACGACTTAGTATGTCGTAATTACGAATTACGTAGATCATAATTACCACTTAGCTATGTTGTATTTACGACTTACCGTAATAACGACATAATAATCTCGTAATTAGAACTTAGTATGTCGTAATTTCGACATAGTTATGTCGTAATCACGACTTAGTTATCTCGCAATTATGACTTAGTATGTCGTAATTACGATTTAGTATGCCGTAATTATCATTTAGTATGTCAGAATTACGACATAGTTACGTCGTAATTACAATTTATTTATATCGGTACGACTGACGAAGTCGTAATTACGACATACTTAGTCTAAATAACGACAAACTATGTCTTAATTATGAAATAGGTATGTCGTAATTACGAGATAGTTAAGTTATTTTTTTGAAAAGTTAAATGCCTTCATACACAAAAAAACAAAACAATCCTTTAATATGTTGTGAATATTCAACTAACTGGAATACATTGTAGAAAAAGTTGTTCCTTTATTGCCTGTGAGGGTCATTAGTTTTAAGGAAATACATGCGAAAAATCATCAAAAATGGGAAAATCTTCCAATTATGGTGTTTCCTGAGAATGGTGTGACGTTTGCCCTATCAATTATCTTATAAGACAATAGGATCTTTGGCTAGTTTTTAAATTCAGTCGACTTTTTTGGGCTGAAACGGGGCCTATTCGCCTCTGCTCCTTTTGAACAATCTTTGCCAGGAAGTCACAAGAAATAGAAAATCAAGATTCGCCTTAAGGCTACCGGATATTTGCAAATTAAGTTAAAGGCAGACTTACAGACCTTTTTAGCATGCAATTTAGGTTGGAGTAGACTTGCGCAAATTTATTTGTATAGTTAAAAGTCAGTGCATGTCTACCCGAAACTTTTTGTAGAAGATTTACCACAAGATTTACGACAGATTTTGTATTAAATGTTCCCGAAGACCTGTTTTTAACTAACTGGATCTGACAGATTTTCAATTCACGAATAAGTGTATTTATTGGATTATATATATGTTAAAATGCTATTTCGCTTGAGTTCATTTTTGTGATATTTACTTGATGGCGAAGTAAATACTTTTCGTGAAAATTTCGTGCTTGACAGTATCTTGTACTAGTAAGTAATAATAATAAAAAATCACAAAATGCATTAGGGTATTGTGGTATCTCGTATTCAAACCATGTAAGTGATGACTTGCTGCTTGGGGAGGATGGGGAGTAAAAGCTACATTTTAAAAATAAATAACATCCTATGGACATACAATCTTAAATGGATAGAAACTTTATACAGGATAATGGTGACAGATATTTGATGTATGGTTGAAAATTATCATATCGCCGTTACAGGCCGAAATGGCTTTCAGATAGATGAAATCTCAAGTATTCAGTCTAATCTACTGCAGATCCAAAACTTAAATCAATTAGAAATGGATGTTTGATGATTCGTTGCAATGTATTTTTGCCCATATTCGAAGCCCAATAAGACGGCAATTACTGCATAAACTGGATAGAGTCGAATTGAAACTTGACAAGAATAATCAAGGAAGGTTTGCTCTTTATATCTTCGGTGCGAACTTAAAATTCAATATGCTGTCACTGACCATAATCATAACCGATTGGCTGAAATGTTATAAAATTTTCTCTTGGTAAATCTCAGAGCTTATTCAACTTAGGCATAGTAGGAATAATCAGGGATGATTGTGCCGATATGTCAGTCCGAAATGCACTCTGATTTTTTGAAATGTTTAATTTTTGTCCCGAACTACCCAGCACTTGAAGCAAGCTTATTTATTGAAGAATAACTTTAAACTGATGAAAAGTTTGCTTATTCACGTAAAATGAAACCATTAACCGGAATCTTAAATAGACCATTTAATTGCATATTACGATAGAACCCAACTCAGAACAAAACAAAGTTTTTGTTCGGCGTAAGATTCTTTGAATATTAAAATTATAAAAAAACGTAAAAGAAATGTAGCTGCTTAATGGCAAAGCTTCAAGTACATTTAAAATAATAATCTAAAAATATGTTAAATAAATAGTGGTAGGATATTCCCAGATATTAGCTACTACGGCTTAACATTCCAGATTTGAGTATGTGGTGTCATTTTGGGGAAACGGAGAACTTTTTAAACATATTATATACGAAATCCTTTGAACATCTGTTCAGTATGGCATTGTAAAAGATCTTTGACATTACATTCTTTAAAAATGTTATAATGAAATTTTAGTAAAATGTTTTCTGTCTTTTGAGGAAAAGATAATTGTATGAGTGCCTCATGCACGACGAGTAATGCTAGCATATCAGGGATGCTTGCCTTGTCGACGAACCTGATCTCACTACTTTTTAGCGAGTTCATGTACTCCGCCTCCCATTTGTCTTCTCTTTGCTGGATCGTTGGCTTCAGGATACTGGTTGGTACTCTACTACTATTTTCTCAAAGTGGTTTAATCTTACGTATTAAATTTTGAGATATTTTAATTATACTATATTTCCTAGTAGAAATTGAATGAATTGTATTTTTAAGCATCTGGTCAGTATAGTATTGTAAAAGATCTGTCACATTGCATTCTTTAAAAATGTTATAATGGAATTTTAGTAATTGTTTTCTGTCTTTTGAGGAAAAGGTAATTGTACGAGTGCCCCACGCACGACGAGTGATGCTAGCGTATCAGGGATGTTTGATTTGTAAGCTCATCTGATCTCACTCCTACTTAGCGAGTTCATGTAAACCCTACCCCGCCTCCCATGTGTCTTCTGTTTGATGGTCGTCCTGAATATGGTTGAAAGATTACCCGCTGGACGTTAAACATCCATCCATCCATTCATCTGTTTGATGGCTTGTTGGCTTGAGGATATTGGTTGGTACTCTATTACTATTTTCTCAAAGTGGTATGTTAAATCCTACGTATTAAATTTAGAGATATTTTATAATATACCATATTTCTTAGTAGAAGTTACATGTATTTTGTAACAGAAACCTGATGGAAACAAGTAACTGTAAACCAGTAAGTTTAAAATTTGCCTTTAATAATGACATTCATACTGTCTGTGATTTTCGATGTCGTTTGTTTATAAAGTTACTAACGTACATTTTTATCAGCCTTCTTTAAGTATAAACGAAGAACAGAGCCTGTTATTGGCAGCTTTAAACTGAAAATGAAAAGCCTAGAAACCCATTCCCTATCGGCCTAAAATTTGGATATAATGGTAATTTTATTTTGTGAACAGGAGTAGTCTTTCTGTCACTGTCAAAGGTTCAAGTGTTGAATTAGTACACGGGTATATTTACTCTCACAGACTGTCAAATGTCCGAGTGTTTCCTTAATATTTGGAAGTAGGCTCTCAGTCATTGTCAAAAATACTGAATGTACAAAAGATTAAAGAGCGTCTGTCAGTGGTAAAAGTTAAGGGTATATTGAATAAATGGTAGTAGTTTTGCTGGTATTGTCGAAGGTTCGAATGTGTAATTAACGGACGGAAAATGAAAAGCGATTAAAGTGTTTAATCAGTGGACAGAAGTACGCTTCCTGTCAATTTCAATGGCACAAGTATTTAATTAATGAACAGAAGTGCACGTTCTATCTTTGGCAAAAATTTTTAAAACATAGATGGAAATAGACTCTTTTATTCATTTTACCTTACTTATTCACACTAATTTGTTAAATTATAACATATAACTGACTAGCACACAGTGGGTATATAATGACTCTTGACCAGACTGTACCAGAATTTCAAACCTCTGTGAATAAGATAACGTCTGTCTATAATATTCAACAGCCCCTGAGTCCTGTCAGTAATTATGATGTCTTAATTAAATTTAACTATTAGTCGTATGTCAATCATGAAAAAGTTTGAATTTGTGAGATCTGATTAAATAAATGAATTTACTAATTCAGTCAATTAATATCTTCACCAACTTCTCTGAAAATAAGTATTAATACCTGATGGCATATTTATAGCCAGTTGTGCACTTAAATTATTTTTCTTTGGTTAAACATTTCTAGTTTAATAACTTTCATTAAATACAGCATGTCAGTGTGAAAAAAAAATAGCATATTGTTTTGAGGTTATGTTAAGTTGTTTGGACTGAGAAGTGATAACACATGCTTTGCGCAAATCGATATTTGCTTTCAAGAAGTAATGAAATCATTTTTGCAGATAAATAGGTTTTTTTTTAATTTACAGAATAAAGAAAGTTGCATGAATCTACGAATGATAAATTACAAATGACCGTATTTGTGACCTATTTCTTGTTCAAAAAGCAACATGATACACGTATGTTTTGTATGCTGAAGATAATACAAGGAAACTAAACAAAAAGTTTATTTTTATTTATTTATTTAGTTATTTTTATTTATTATTTTGTTCTGCCTTTAAAACGTTTTCGAGTAGAATTAAAGTACATAAATTTTCCCTACCGTGTCGCTCATTTAATGTTTTAGAATAGACAGCTGCTGTTGAAAAAGTTTTGAAAACAACACCATTTAATGAAAATTTAGCAAATCAAAGATGCTGAATACATGGTTTGGATGTGAATGAGCATCTGAACTTCATAATGTATAAACATGGATGCAGATGGAATACAGTCTTGTAAATAGAAAAAAGTTTCCAACATTCATTTTTTTGCAAGAAAATATTCCTCGGTTATTTTAACAGTATTTTGTTCTTTTTTAAAGGATGAAGTCAGCAGTGGGAGAACTATATTTTTCACTTAGTATGTTTTCAAACATATTTTGTTTCATTTCTTGCGGGTGGAGATTAAGCTTTTTCTGTGGTTTAAAAGACTTTTATCGTATTACTTAATTTCGCGATAGAATACTTGATGACTATTTCTGTCATACATGTAACTGTCAAGAAGCAATGCACCAGAAATATTCATAGAATACCAGTATTATGGCGGGGGTGGAGGAGTGGAGGGAGAAGAAAAAGAAATCGTATTAACTGTCCTGTTGTGTCCTTAAAGGTTAATGACAAATTATTTGACCTTTTCATTTTATTTAGGAGAATTTATTATTATATAATGTAGAATTTCCATGGACTGAACACCTCCTTCATCGACTAGGCTAAGTTTTTATTTTATGCCATGTATGCTTTCTTCTGGTTTCATTCTTAACGTTAGAAAACGAAATTTTATGTATTTTTTGGTACAAATGGTTGCTGTCGTTCTGTATCAATTCGGGCTTCAAATATTTTATAGAACCACGTGCAAGAAGGTGAGTGCCTTTCACGGACATGTCAAAATATTTCACCATATGCACAGTGAAGAGATACAAAGGCAAAGGAATTGCACTTGAATGCTGTTCTACATCTTGTAAAAACAAATAAAAACAACAGATAAGCAGACGCATAGAAGTGAGTATATAACGCGATCTTCATAGTTGAGCGGAATATTTACTATCAGTCGCATATATTGGATCTGACAAAAGATGGAAAATTTTAGCTTCACAGCAATACCAACAGCAAGCATTTATATAGCTAAGTACAAAGAAAAATTTGTCGACATGCATGGAAAGGATCCACAGTGTATGGTTTGCCTGGGGTCATTAACAACAACTACATCAAATTTACGGATCACATATAAAAAGTTATAACGCAAAATACATCAGACATGTTTATTGCGCGTATTTCGGGAGGTTAGTCTAGACAGTTAGCCGCTCGTACCGTCTCTTGTCATATATCAAATCTGAAGTTTCATTGTACAACTTAAGCACCTGACGCAAACAAAACAATCACTGACACCAATAGAAAATGGCAAGAAACTGTCCACGTCAGAATCGGTTTCACCGCATTTAATATTCACGTTGATACTTTCTTAATATCTGAGATGGAGACAGAACGCATTTGTTACATTTAAGGCAAAATACTCCATGGAGATGGGCGAAACATATTTAACTGCCCTTGAACTTAATCGTCAACCTCGCCTCCGCCTTGTTCGACGGTCAGTTTAAAGTAGGTAATAAATACTGAGGTGCCTGGTATTTGTGTGTGCACTATCGAAATGACGTAAAGCATTGATTTCAACTCCTACTAGAAATAGGGTTTCAAGATCATATCTATAAAATCTTCTGTAAAAAAAGGCTAAATGTTATAACAAAATTGCTTGAATGGCGTTCAGTCAAATTCAAACAAACAGACAAAAATGCACATTCAGTTGTACCTTCCTATTGTAATAGAAACATTAGTTGGCTGGGCGGTCTGAACCTTTCACTAAGAACTGGTAGTCGTGTCGTAATTGACGGTACAAATGGTAAAATAATCTGTTCTCCCAAACATCAAGATTTCCTGCCACCCAAACCGTCTGTGAAAACTCCCTTTGCTTTCAGATTGAAAAAAGGAAAGTATCACCTAATAGTTCTCTCTTCCAATCAGTATCTGAATTTTCATTTTGCTTGTTTCACACACACACACAGAGAGAGAGAGAGAGAGATAACTAGAGGTGTGCTTTGCAGCTTGTTTGATTGGCTTGTCGAGTGTCATTATTTTTCTTTTTTTCTTCTATAATTAAACGAAGTCGCCAAATGTCTAAAATAATGGCTGAAAAGATAAAAGACAGTGGTCAATATGTCTGAAGTATTTCTAAAGTTGATTCCGGCTATTTATCCAGAATAAATTCTGTTATATACATTTTATGACGATCAATCGCTAAACTAGAGTTTTATTAACATTAAACATAATCTCTAAACGCATAATCATTAGATGAGTTGACTTGAATACATTTGATATCGCTGCCTTATAGGACAGGAATGTGTGAATTTAGTCCTATCATCACTATCAAACATTAGCACACTATCCATAGTTTGGTATATCACATAAAAAAAATATGCATACTAAAAACTAGCACAACATATTAATCAGACAAGGACAATTTGACTGGTACTCTAAAATTTTAGTCGTATTATGGTTTGCTGCTGAAATCTTCTTTGTTGCCTTTGTTATATATAAAAGATGCAATTAAATTCGGTTGCTTTTGATATTTGACAGTACATGAAGTCAGGTATTTATATTGACATTTTTTTTTGGCATATGTGCTTCTTACTATATCTGCACCATGGCGTCTCGCTATTTCCGCAGTTATAATGATACACCAATATGAATATATACAGTGGTTTCAGTAGAGAATAAAGGGCCACGTTTCAAGCATAACTGTGCCTTCTAAAGATATTAAGTAGCAAGTTGAATGCAGATTATTGAAACTGCCGGATATAAGAACGGTGGAATATGGAAGTATTGAGGGTTTTTCCATCACTTTCATCAATTTTTCACACAGTCAAACTGCATATATATTATAGTGACACCACACTTTTATTTTATTGTTGTTTCATTGATATATACTGAACGATATAAAAGCAACCTCTTTGAAATGACAACTACCAAAACCTAAAGTCATAAAAGATACTGAAAATTTAGAGCCTTAAAAAAAAACAAAAACAACCCCCCACACACACAAACAGAATGGTATGTAAGTGGGTACACCTGAAATTTACCAACAACTGAGGACATACATTTTCCATGCTATCACGGCAATGACAGTTTGCAGACATTTAACATCAGATTCGTAATGCAAGATTGTGATGTTTAAATTGAAGTATTCAGTAGTTCTATACATGATATTTAGAACTCAACTGAGGACTCTGTTACACCGAGGACCTCTGACACACTTATAAAATTGGGGACATTGTCGCACCGGGGAGTTCTGAAACAGTTATAAAAGTGGGGACATTGACACAACGGAGGCTTCTGACACACCGGGGAACCTAATGGAAAAATATTTACACTGGAAATACGTAAAGGATATTTATGGATCAACTACTTAACTTTCAATAATGACAATTTCCAATAACCGAAAGTCACAGCTAGGGTTATCAAGATAAAAATTTGTACTTACCGAAGATTTACCATTCCTATGATATAGAGATTTACAAATATATGGGCGGAATAGGGAGTTAGGTAACTGAGACCAGGGGTTAAAGATGCAGTAACCAGGAGATGAGTCGAGGGATGACAGAGGGAGATGGCAGCCTGGTAGTAGGTATAGGGAAGGGAAGCGTTCGTAATTTGGGAGGTAATTAGGATTTGGAAACCTCTTTCCTGCTCCTTGCAAGAGATACGTTAAGGTCAGTTTCAGTTTAGTCCCAGATAATACCCTTCTTGTTCCCATTTAAAATTTGCCGAAACTTGTTTTAATTTTTAATAATTTGATTTAAAAAAAATCCCATGAATTGCAAAATTCATAGACATTTGTTTTACACAGTCCCAGGTTTCGCTGATCAGACATAATTAATTAACTAGTGGCATTTAACTGCTATCTAACATATAGAAAAAATTATATGAATCGAAATTAATTATTATTTGTTATTTTGATATTCAATAAATATTACCAAAAACAAAAAAACAAAAACAAAAACAAAAACAAAAAAAAAACAAAAAAAAGTCAAGGAAGTTGGAAAAACCACCCCTGTGTTACCCCTCGCTTTTGGTGTCTGACATGAAGCAAAAGCTGCTCGCCCTTTCGGAGCATCTGAGCTTTCCCCAAATTTTTGTTTGGTCAATGTTGCTCATATGCTTTTTATTTTTAGTGTTGTATGTGTTCATTTCTCGCATGGCGTTTGTGATTTTGAGGCTGTTGCCATCTTTCGCCTAGTACTGAATTGTTTCTCGAGTATTGCGATTTCAGTTTCACCCAACTGTTATCATGCCTAATGTTGAATCTTAAATGCGAAGGTACAATGTAAATACTGCCATGGAAAATGAGTAACTCTGCTGTCGGGGTTCACTTGGTACAACTGAACGTCTGCGTCCAATCAAAATGTAAATAATATCATTTTTTATTTGATGGACTGTTAGTAGTATATGATCGCATGAGTCTTGCATACACTGTACCATACCGAACAGGCAACTTAGAACAAACCTTAAAGCACATAAGAAACGAGTTTATAGGCAAAACTGCTTACATGTACATGTATCTGCGAAGCCTATCTGTTGTTATAACCCGCATACAAGGTACCAATTTCCGTACACATACAAAACTTAGGTTTCATAGACGTATGTAACACTGTATTTCTGCGACAAGATTTATTTTTATTTAAAGGATATATGTATGGTCTTTTAGCAGACCTTGAGAAATATATCAACCTAAGAATATACTTTCAGTATATACAGTGGAGATAAATCAGTTATGTGAGATCTTCACCGTCTCCACTATTGCGTTGGCCTGTGGAATTACATAAAAAAAAAAAAAACAATAGAAGACGCGTGCACAGCCAATATCGTAGCAGATTAAAGAGTCCACTCTATGGTAATGGTACAAAACGGAACATAAACAGGCACCAATTTAAGAATGCTCGCAGCTGAAAACTCCAGTTTTCTGTTCGAAATGGGTGCGTAGCTATATTCCAACCCTCCACAAGTCCGACACCCCCATAAGTCCGCTAGTCCACTGTTCCGACAACCCCATAAGTCCGCTAGTCCACTATTCCGACACCCCCATAAGTCCGACAGATCATTGGTTCGACAGCCCGTAGATTGACCAAAAATAATGGTAAAAGTAATTTTGGCTCCTTCAACCACTTTTCCAGAAAATGGCTGACGGTAGGTAAAATTCATTGTCACTTTCCTTTTTGTACTCTGGAAGACGGGCGCGACTATATTTGAAGAAAAGTACATCCTAATCAGATTTAAAATATAAGAGTTACCATTCTAGGCATTAGCTCCTTTAAACACCTGATATCTCTGAGCTATGACAAATCTGTTGAATACCCATTACAGCAGCTGTAGACATACAGAAATATATCACCTGCTTCAATTAATAGACCTTGTCATACTAACATATGTAAAATGGACCATGAAAATGAGGTCAAGTTAGTTGCACCAGCCAGGCTGACATGTACACAATACAATGAATTCACAGAGTAAATACACTTTACCTGTCTGTTATAGTACCGGAGTCTGTCCAGTGACACGTGGTTTAGATATTCCCCTATCTGAGAACTTGATCTTATCACAAATATTACAAAGTCACTGAACTTTGCAAATGATTCAATAACAGCTGACATAAGTCAGGTAGCACAAGTTGTCGTTGCGCAAGATATGGATCATCTAGGTCTTAAACCTTCTGCGGAAAGCTTTATTCAAATGGTTGATTCCGTCGCTGCCATTGCCGCCTCTGGAAACTAATACTTATGTCTCGCCTTCAACGACATTTTGTCGCAGGCAAGACAAAAATACAGTTTTCGACCCTTTTGCAGACCCTCTAGTTTAAATGGGAACTTTTTTCATCTACTACATTAGTTAAATTACATGGGAACCCAAAAAGCTATTGCATGGAAACCAATGTGTTAACAGAAGGACGACGACAGACCCATACATTATGCACTATCATAATACAGCTACAAAATGTTTTGCAGTCTTAGAACGACAGGCATTAGTGGCGTGGATAGAAAAAAATCCACAGTGAGATATCGTAGTCATGGTTTAAATACTGCTGTCTAGGTCAAGCTCCAAAGTTGTAATGGCCGAACCCTTAAAAGAGGGGGATTTTAAATCTTTGATAAATTGCTATGACGCTAGTAGTAAGTTAAATTAAGTTAAAATTATTATTCTGGTCATTTATTTGCTGTCGGACCAACGGACTGTCGGACTATTGGGCTATCGGACTAATGGGCTGTCGGAGTTACGGGGGTGTCGGACTAGAGAACTGTCGGACCTATGGGGTGTCTGACTCATGAACTGACGAATTATAGGTCGCAACCCGTCCGGAATACCATGCCACTGGATAATTGGGGTGCAAAGGGAGGATTCCAATAACAGCAAAACAGAAAATCAATTTTGCTTGAAACAGATACACTACCAAGAATTGCATCATACATCTGGTGTAATAAAAAGACCATTTATTAATATGTAAATATATTACAATCAAGTTTAATGCACAATTGCATGATTTAATTCCCCTGTTCTCATTTATTTGATCAATTGAATTGTACATTTGTAATATGTAATTCTATTGTACCGACATTTCAATGCAAATTTACAATTGAATTGATAAAATAAATGCAATTTACATATTATTAATAGTCTTTTTATTACACCAGATGTATGATGCAATTCTTGGTAGTGTAACAGAGATTTGAACACAGACAGCAAAACAAGAATCAATTTTGTTTTAAACAGAGAATTGAAAATTCTGAAAACATTTAACAGTAGACGAGAACAGAAAATTAAATTTATCTGAAACAGCTAACAATGAATTATTCATTAACCGTCAGCAGCAAATTAAATTTTTTGAATAACAGATAACAAAGAATAAAATTTGCCCAAAATAGCGTAACAGAGAAACCCCTTGCCCCCTTCCCCAAAGAAAGAAATGCATGGTGAATGCAATGCCAAAATGCTGTTAAAAATTGTCTATTGACTTAATTTAATGTCTTGATATTTCGTTGCGAATAAGGAAATCAAGTAGCGAGTAAATATTATTCCAACTAAAAGCAGTTCTTATTACTTTAGGCGAATATTATGCTGCCTGTTTGTGATAAATCCTATATCTCGGGGTTGTGGTTATATTGTATGTGCAGGGACTGCAGCAATCCTTTTTACTTCGATTTAACTTTTTACAATTTACGATGAGAACGCATTGGCCTTTTCAAGATTCTGTATGCAGATTTTGGAAGGGCTATTTACGATAAAGGTACACTCTGAACACTCTGAAAGAATTAGGTTTTTCCGTACCCCGGAGGAACAGTGATGATCAACGGAAAAGTAGGGGAGGGGACAGGATTTTTTTTTCCTGTCAAAAAAATCAAGGCATTTATCTGCCGGTTTGACCGCAATTATCCCAAACTTTGCGTATTCGAAAAGTGGTCTTACATATGTCAAATATAGTTTCTCTAAATTATTCCGATTTATTTTGAACTTTAGTTTTCTTAAAACAAACAAATACTATGATATATTTTTGATTATATTACTTGCATAATGATTCAGTGTACAATAGTCGCTTAATATAGGCCTAATTCATAAATATTTGCGGCTATGCACTATTGATGTATAATGTTGTCTGGGTGAAATTCTAAATTTTAGGGCGTGTTTTATTTGTGAAATGAACTATATACATTTTATTTGGATTGATGCTAACTAATGAGGGAATAACACGAGCTCCATAGTCCATTTGGAGCCCGGAGCTCATGTGTATTGAGACTAGAGCCCTATTAGTGGAGTTCGGAGCCCTGCCTTTGAAGCCTGGAGACCTAACATTGGAGCCCAAAGCCCAACGTTAAAATATGGGTTGGGCCCGGAGCCCTACTAGTGGAGCCAGGAGCCCTTGAGCCCATGACCTGGAGTCCAGAGCTAAACGTTACAATTTAGGTGAATCCCGGATCCCGTGTTACAAAATGTATTCTCCCAAAACTAAGGCTTCCTCAGACTACCTTGTCGGCATGATGCAATTATAATTATGTTTCTCAAATCTCTCTTTAAACACTGCATGGTGCCAAATGGCCATAACCATCCCAACCCGCCTCTTTCGATGAAATTCAAAATTCAGTCAGCCCAATCTTTAATTTAAAAAAAGTGAAATAATCAATGATTAAATATCAATGAAGTCTTGTAAAAAATACAGACTACGACAAACGGCGATTCGTGTTCAAAATCACAAATAAGCTGAGCTATTTTTAAACCGAATCGTCAGATTTTGGTGAAGTCGTCGACATTGTTTCAGATAAAATCGAAATGAACGAATGAGAGATAAACGCGGTTCTTTTCAGAGCCATATATTGTCAAAAAACTCTCTTATGCTTATATATATCAGCTTTAACTGCTTCTAATAAACACTTTTAGATTAAAAAAAAAAAGATCACCTAGGTGAACCGCATGTTTTCCATAATACAAAATTATTAAACTTCAAAAAAATGCGCCTTCTCAGTTTTTCTTTCCTTTGAATTAAATGAAAAAATAATTTTTTTTAATTCAGAATTCCAATTAATATAAAATCTTTGATTGCGACAGAACAATCAATAATTCATTAACAATTATTTCTGGCAACAAGCCCACGACATGCGACAAAACTTTGACTTGTCTCAATTCAAGTGTCACAGACAAGAGCAATTTAACCGAGGTGCTTTCAAAGAATCGTCAGAATTTGTTTTTACTTTCATGGTACTAACTTGATCAAATAACTTGACTGCAAAATGAAAGCTTTCGAAATGAGGTAGTTTCTAGGAGCAGTCATAACTCTTACTTTTCTGAAGTATGAATTTGGTCTTGCAAGATGAGCAAATTCAATATCTAAAGTTCAAGATTCTTTGAAATAGGAAAATAAAAGCTTTCGGTGTAAATAAGGACTTCGCTGGGTGTTTCTTGTACGCCCCATAACACCTAATGTGTCAATATGCATCGAATACCACCGTACGGTTAGAGACGACTAACACATGCGTAAAAACTATTATTGTAAACTACACAATGTAGTAGTACCCGCGTCAGAACCCTCGACATTTGGCAGGTAACTGACAAACCCTAACACATACCAGTAGCGTGTACCATTTATGAAATGTTGGAGAATCATAGTTATTTTTCCGCGGGGAAAATGAGAATGGTCAAAATGGCAATATGACACCCGCTATATATCACTGGAAGTTTGCTGTACATAGCAAGTACCTTGGAATGTATCAAATCATTTTCCTTTGATCTTCTAAAATACCTTAAATGAAAATATAAGAGATAGTTATTTTCAAAAAAAAAAGAAAAACAAGGAGACGAAACTTCAAATAATAATATAAAACTTAGAAAGATACCAAATTCTGAAAATAATGAACATCAAACAGTCATTAGCTTTGAGGACAGAAGGCATTTAGTTACATTTCTACTACTTTTGATTGTATATTTTATTTGTTCATTTCTGTACTTGTTGTTTGCCGTTGACTCTTAGTTGGGCAATTGAGCAATAAGTTTTACTTGACTTGACCTTAGTTAATTATGTTTTCTCTTATCACTCTTCAAACACAGACTAGGCAAAATTCTTTTTATCTTGATACATGTATCATCGGGAACATGGTCTAGGATTACTTCTGGGATGGTCAAATCTTTTTCTAATTTTTATGTTTTCTTAGATCCATCGCATAAGCACAGGCTACTGCCATTAAGGTGACACGTTACTAAATGACACCAATTTACTTTTGCATAATATTTTGCGTGTTTGTTCATTTTTATGCGTTACATCGAAATATCAATTTTAAAATAGGGGTTATGGACCGATTTTTTCCGTTATTTCACGGCAAAAATTCAGTTT
>JAOXYI010212238.1:0-11037 GCA_028566495.1 Lithophaga antillarum
AGTTGAAACAGTAGCTAAAATTGACACTTTTTATCAGGTTGACAAGATCAAAGTTAGATCCTAATTCGAGTGAAAAACTTCTGATTTTTCTTTGAAGAATCAGAACTATATTTCTTTACTCATTCTTTCTCCAACGTCTAATTATCATATAAAAACTGATGCGTTTCTTTACATGTATCCTGTGGAAATATTTATCTATTAAAAGTGCATGTTATTTTCAGATGCTTCGATTGTTCATTCGTAATCCATCTACGATCATTTGACTCAACTTACTGCACTATTAATGGGTTAATTTAGAAGTGCGACTGATCCTTTTTTTTTTCGTAAGTCATCAGTATTAAATGTGTAATGGAAGAATAATTGGTATCATTTTGTGTCATTTTAATAAATTACGATCAAATATTTAAAAAAAAACACATTAATCGGGTATTGCATCAATTCACAGTTTAAAAAGCTACGAGAATTTTGATTAGAAGTTTAAAAAAAAGTTTGTAAATTTTGCGGAAAGTTTGACAAGTAGCATTAAATTATACAAGAAACATGAGCTCTTAGTTACTTTAAATGTGTGTGTACACTGAAATCTTCGGTACATTTTGGTGAGTACAGCATTTATATATACACTGTATTATAGTACATAGGTCTAATAAATTAGCCAAACAATGTCGTTGCAGTTTCCACAGATTTGATTTTCAAGTCGACCCTTCTCGGGTTCGAACTCGCAGCAGTTTGCTGTATTATAGTACTACATGTATATAGTAGTAGCTCACCTTGCCCCAAAACCCTTGTGAGCTATTTCTTTAATTGCGTTTCTTTCGTTTCGTATAAATATAATTTATATTGTCAAGAACAGTTGAGTCAAACTGAAACGTAAAAGTGACAGAGATGGTACTCTCTGTGGCTTCGAACGTTGTAGCTCATTATGGATCTATACTATCTGAAATACAAAACATTTCCGTTCCTGCAATGACATGTTTGCACTAAATTTCACAGGAAAAACTCCTTCCTAAAACATTTTGTTGCGTTACTCCAAATTCTAAAATTGTCGCTAAAGTTTGTCAAAGATTGGAGAGAACTTTGCCATCGAATTAAAATTTGACAAAAATGCTTTCTATCTGCAACATGATCAGTTGAAGATAAAGAATTTAGAGAATGTTCTCTGTTTCAGCTTCTGTGCTACAAAATGTATCGAATATCAGATTTTAGTATAAGTGGTTACTACCTTGAGAACTGCAAAAAATTCTCCTACGAATTCAATATACTGATGAAAGGAAAATTAACAAAATTATCTTTTATCAGATTATGTGAAACTGTTTGACCTATTCATAAATATAAATTACGAACAATTAGCGATTATGGTATGTCCAATGTTTCTAGTTACATTTGTATAACTGCAAAGAAAACAGAAATTGTAAGTGTTTTTCTTTTCCTTTTATTTTAACAAGTCTTATGGTAGGGTTTAGAAGATAGACTGTTCAACAAACAGCTTTATTCAATCTGCCTGATACTACGCATTTAAGTATTACCAAAATGTGAACAACACCAATAAATTAAATCACACAATGCACATCTATTGTCTTCTTGCATGTTACATAACAGTGAAATATTGACTAAATGTAGGAGCAAGCTTTTGAACATTTATGATCTTAAAGCACTTTTTCAATAATCTTACGAAGGGAAACTTAACTACATAAAACAAATGTATCTTATTCGTATTTGAAAGTTTCTGAATTCCTGTGATACTTATGAAAAAACTATAAATCAATGAAATCGTGCAAAAGACTTTTAGTAACGGATTCTTTATTGATTTCAAAGAAACTGCAAACGCCGGTGATAGAAACGTCTCCATGTTTAAAGTTAAATAGATAAATTGGAGAGAAAGCTTTTTTATTCCATATTATTATTGTGATAAAGAATTACGTTGCAATTCGGTAGATCCGAGCACATTAATTTTTCTACTCTGGAGTAATGGACATATCGTGTTCCCAGGGTAGAACTCTAATATTAATGTATACTCCTGATGAAAAATATGGAAGTTTTAGTTTTTGTTCGTGGAAATTTCTACTATGGGATCAAAAACCTAAAATTTGTGCCAGGAAACTTTTACATTTTGATCCAAATCGTATTTTAGAAAAAAGGTCAACAACGGTATCAATATTTGGTCTTAGTTAGAGATCAGTCTTACTTTGTACAAACACCACACTCATTCGAAACATAAATACACAGGCGCAGGGATTGTTCAAATGCTGGACCTTTTGATCGACAACATATGTTAGATTTGGTGGGCACATTTTTCCGCAGACAGTGGCACTGGCATTAATTGTTCACCCTAACTAGCCGACTTGTTTCTTTATTATTATGAAGCTGAATTCATCCAGATTTCTTCTGAAAGATAAGAAGGAAAACGTGTAGTCATTCAGTGTTACTCTCAGATATATAGATGATGCATTGTTACTAAATAAACCTTTTTTAGTCCAAGATTTATGACAAAAGGGATGATTTCTGTTTTTCTATCGTCAATTTTCCGTTCTTAAGTAGTAATATATCCTTGCTGTTCCTGCATATTGCTTCTATGTATCATCATTCTATGTTGATACTTTACCCCAGAGCCTGTTCTGGTTATAATGACTTTAATTGGACAGGAATGAACTGTAAACCGAAAAGTTACTCGGACAGTGATATAAAAAATACTAGAATATATTTGTCTGTTCGTATATTTTACATCAAAATCGCTATCATGAGTTGGTTCATCGTTTTTAAATTTCAGTGTTTCAACTGGGTGCAGACATGTTTTCTTGTCATAGATCTCACCAATGCTTCGCTGATCCTCCGATTTGATTTAATACTTAATGTGACTATTGGAATTGTACGACGGGTGATGCTAGCAAAGAAGGAGATGCTTACCCTGTCGATATACCGGAACTCACTCCCATTTAGAGAGTTTGTATAATCCTTGCTGTGCCTCGGATTTGTTTTCTGTTAACTGAACTGTAGGTTCACAACACTGGATAGTACTCTACTAGTATTTTCTTATTAATTTAAGACCGCCTCGGTGGTGTAATGGTTAGCGTTCGCCTAATTGCGGGAGGTCGTTGGTTTGATCCCCGGCCAGGTCAAACCAGGACATTAAAATTGGCAATTTCTACTTCACCGCAAAGCTCGGAGCATTAAGGATTAAGAGCAAAGACTGGTCTGCTCGGAGTCAGAATAATGTGCCGGAGTGGGGTAACATGTCTTCCTGTGGACTGTTAATTCAGTTAGCTAACACTATAAAAATCCAACTCAGCGTGTTGGTGTAGTACAAAGCATAATTCATATATCCGTATCATTCTAATATGTTTTCGTCCTGAATATGGTTGAAGGATTATCCGCTGGACGTTAAGCATCCATCCACCCATCCATCTTATTATTAATTTAACTACAAAAGTCTCAGATTCTACTTATTTATCAGATTGCTCCTTTTTATGTTCTGGAATCCACATTTTGTGGAAAAAAACATTTAAGTTCCAAAATATATTCCTAGAATATTTAACAAAAAATTATTTCGTGTAAGCTGTGACATCAACAGTGTTAGTAGAAACCAAATGCAATCGTTTTGCAGATAAAAACCTGTGTTTCTAAATAAATAAGCTACCAAATACCAAATATAAAAGTATCTTAGCAGGCTAAGTAACGGGCGACATTGTTTTCAGACTTCTTTGAATCGTTAGTCCGGCCACTTTTATTGTGGAGCCTGTTCTGTTTCAAGTCAAATCAGAACTCACATCGGCTTTTAACTTTTCTTTTAAGTTAGTTTAATCGTCAGGAATGATAAAAACAAAATGGAGGTTTGCCAATGTAAAGCAAAGGGAAGAATATTTTGAAATCGAGCTGTTTTCGAATCCACTGAATCATAAAGGGGAAAAGGGAATAAAAATAGTATGTTGGTCGGGGACAATTTTGTGAATTATTTATGCAGATTAATTGTTGTTTTCTTTTAGAAAACCACTGTAAACCCGATATGGTTTTACATTTAACCGGTAACCAGAAATCCAGTTTTTTGGGAACATTTCCGGCAAATGTGCCACAGTGTAAATAGGTCTATACAGAACATTAGTCCCTTTCTTATTTATTTTTGTTTTTCTTCTTCTTACTTGGTTGGATTTGTCTCAAGTACATTTACATCCATATCCTTCCATTTTGAACATATATTTACAAGGGAAAATTTTAAATAAATTTCGTTGCTGCTTTATTTCTGTTCTGGCGATACAGTGTTTAGTCTTGTATTATTATAATACGTTTGTCAGTTTTATAGATCTATTTAGAATAACTTTCAAACAAGCTACCATGAAGCTTAAATTGAATTTTTTCAGGCACTGTTTAATGCCTTGCACTGTTGAACTTTTTTGAAGATATCGGACTAAAAATTGACACAATGTTTCCATTTAGTTTGCATAAAGACATCCGTTTCAAATACTGGTATTTGCTTACATGTACTCAAGGTCTGAAATTAATCCCGACTTTGCTAAAAAAAAAAAAGACTTTGATATATATACCTAGATATAGATTAAAATTAAAATTATGATAAATACCACCCTATGATTTTAGAAACCACGTAAATGTAAATTGTGTGTGTGTACATGTATACTGTTGACTACAGTTTCATCTTACTATTTGTCCACAACCTACATTAATATTTTTAATTAGTTAGAAAAGCAGTGAATAAAAAGGTTCATTACGCTAATTTGGCGAGAAAATTTTGTGAAATATGCGATTCATACCGTCTGTATCATGGTCGTAGATACAGACTGTTATTTACAATATTTTCAGTATATCAATAAAAGTAAGTAACAACGTCATTTTTGATATCCAGAATGAGGTTATGCTTTTTGTAGTGTATGACACTGAGAACTTTTCATTTCAGTTATCATAATGTTATCCAATAGTTAAATCGTAAGCGTCTCACATTTGGAAACATTATGTATTCATAAATGCGCCATGAAAGGGACCTTTCAATCCGCGATTCCGTTGCTTCCTACTACATTTGTAAGTATCATGGGAAG
Organism: Lithophaga antillarum; assembly: GCA_028566495.1. Classification (NCBI taxonomy): domain Eukaryota; kingdom Metazoa; phylum Mollusca; class Bivalvia; order Mytilida; family Mytilidae; genus Lithophaga; species Lithophaga antillarum. Next base: position 5,040 of record JAOXYI010212238.1, read on the forward strand.
GTATCACGTTATATCTGAATGGACTCATGAATATAGTAAATAATTTTGTTCTTATTTGTATTACAGATGCCAATGAAGATGGTATCTGCTGTTGTATTGGGTGTGGTTTGTGGAGTGACAGGCATGATTGTTGCAGTAGTGGTTGTTATAGTTTGTCGGACTTACAGAAAGAGGAAGCATAGAACATGCCTATCCCCTTGCGGCTACGATGCTGTGGGAGATTATAAACCTCCATCGCTGATGTCAGTTTCAACTAGTTCACAGGTAAGCAAATTATGAAATTTTCCTTAAATAAGATTTAGAGAGGTATTAAGTCTATTCTGTAAAGACGATATGTACAGATGCTACTTTTTTTATATCAACTCAGTATCAAATGTACTTAAATACAAATATTTTCTTAAAACTAGTATGTTGTTTTTATCTTTAAACACCATATTTTGGGTTAACGTCGATTGGCTTGCTTAAATTACATTGAAAACTTCCTGTTAATGATTTTTAGATTAAGTTTAAGATTCACATCATTTGAAACAAAATGATTGCAGTCAATTAATCTTTATTAAGTTTCAGTGTATGATTGAATATGGAATGAATATGGATAAATCCTCAATTGATACACACAAAAAATCATACCATGGTTTAAGTGGATTTGATTAACCACTGTCCTATCTTGAAAGTGGTTTTTCAATTTAAGTCTAATTAATCGAAGTTAATCCAAAAATTGCCGTAAAACTAGTAGTGTGTGCAGATGCCTACTTCTTATAATAACGCATTTGTGTTAAATATCTAAAAGTTGTGTACCCCATTTTCTCTCTAAGAAAATACATTTCTCATTTTTGATTGATTTTCCTTCGAATAGACTAGCAGCATCCAAAGTGGTATTGCTTCGGAAGGACTTTTCTATGGAAGACACAAAAATGACAGAGTATTTTGGTAGTGACTACTGTTATCCATAGATATTTTGTCAGTGTCAATGACCATCGATCTTAAATATTAATTAATACAAGTGGGTGTGTTTCACACCTCCATATTTTCCTGAAATACGAAACATATCGATTTCTAGTTAAATATTAATATCATAATAATGACGTGTTTATATGATCCATTTTATACTTCCCTTTTAATTACTTTCTTCAGTTCTATCACGATTTGTCCGTAAATATAAAATCTGTATCATATTTAATATTAAATTTAATTTCAAAACTAGTTTTAACTATCAGAAATTTCTTCCACGAGGTTTCCTTTCTAAATTATATATATATAAAAAAAAAAATCTGAAAATTATCTAATCACTTTTTCCAAGTTTTACGTTTAAATGTATTTTCCTGTATAAAATATGAAACCTTTTCATACTGTTGGTTTTGTGAAGACTTTTCCACAGTGTTTTCATGTAACCATGTGCTGCCGCAAACACTATTAAGATTTTTCCATATGTTAAAAAGCGTAGTAAGGCAACAACAAAGAAAAATATTTCATTCCCCATTAATGAAAAATAGACCTTATGCAAAACTACATATACAATGCATTACATGCATGCCTGGTCTGACTGACAAAGATGCGAGAATATTCCAAAACCGTTTTGAAATTTTGTTCTTCTATTACAAGAAACACATTTTATGCAGTGCAGATCAGTACTTACTTTCAATTTATCAAGCATGTCTTGATTGTCTAATTTCCTCATCAAACAGAACATGGTACATGTACACTGTGCATACAGTGATTGCATGAGGATGATTTCTATCTGATGCAACTCCTATGTTTTACCAAAGAAGTTAACTTAAAAAAAAAATATTGTTAACATTTGCAAACACGTCCGGTGTCTCGATTTTTCAACACTACGAAATCAAATGCAAATAGTATTATATCTCAACACGTAGTCAGGCTACATTAGGATTACTTCTTTATCTACCATTGTATTAAAATTGGTAATTAGATATGGCGGAAGAAAAAAATTACCCACTTCTTATCCCCATCATTTTGGGGGTTGTGGGAGTGATAAGCCAAATAGTTATTGAATTGTTTTTGTGTCAACAGCAGACGTAGGATCAGTCAACGTAAACAAATATTGTTTTACAAATCAGTTGTCACTTTATTTATCTGGAAAGACGCGTGAAAATTGTAAATAAATGCTGTTTTTATGTGAAAGTGAAGATCTGATTTTCGCAGTGTGGAGTCGATTATTATTATTGTTTACCTATCTCAGCTGATTCTGTAGATCTGTTTCCAGGTAGATGATTATGTCATAGTTATCATAGTTGCACATTACAGAGGACCAGCTGTGTGGTGCAAATTTTCTTTTTATTTATTTTTTTTTTCTGGTTCATTAGTTTAAGGTTTTTTGTCAGGTCAAAATACTGGACAAGTTTAGGCATTTTACAAAGGATTTATAGGAAAAAATATTTCCCTTACTTGAAAATTCAGCGTGTATTATAAAATACTATTGAATTTCATCCTACAAATTCTTGAAAAATTAAATATGTTAAAACAGAGATTACGACCGCCAAGAAAACACAAAACTATTTGGGAGTACCCGAGCTATGTTACAACTCTATCTGCAATAACAACGCTATCTGCAATAGTTATTGTAGATAGCATTAATTCTTTTAACGCTATTTTTGTAACATCGACGTTATTTGCAATAATTATCGCACATAGCGTACGCTATTTGCAATAATATTCCAAATAGCGTTGTGATTGTACATATGCCATGAACAAGATGTAACAATAGTCAGCTATGTGCAAAATCTTCTTTTACCGAAACGTTTATTTTTAACCTAAATCGCAGCTAAGTAATTGCATTAGACTGTCATTTAACAAAAGAAGCAAAACGAAAAAAATAAATAAATGTAAGTCTGTATGTGACGACTTGAAACCAGCACACAAACAGTGACTGTTCGTTTATATTGAACTAAACCATTTTCTTTTGACCGATTGTCTCTCTGTTAAAGTAGATAAAAAAACATAGTATTCCACTAACTATTTCTGTACGAAATAGACATATCAAAAACACCTGGTCTACCACTGATATGTTAAATAATGTTTTCTCCTGTCTGCTATATGTATGCGAGTCTTCGCAGAGTCAAACTGTCGAAATTTTGTCTATGCATGAAAGTCGCAAACGTACGTAACGCGAAAATTAGTTGGTTTAAACGACATGTTGGTCCTGCTTATACTCACTGAAGATGGCCGCTTATTAAGCGTTGCAGTCAATATGTGATCTTATTACCTTTCCTTTTATTTGAATTTTTATATTTTTTAATTGTCGTCAGAACAACTGGTCCGTAAGGACATCCTTCATATCATTACATATATGAATTGAAGAAAAATAAGTAAACATTATTCGTAGTTGTACATACTCAAACACTACAGCAAAGAGAATTGCTGACCAAGAAACTTAAGAAACGGTACAAGGCTAAAGTACTAAAGATCTTTGCATATCAAAATTATTGAAGGAAAAGGCGTGAAACAATCATATAACACACATTTCAGCTCCTATAATTTCAAACCCTGAATTCCTGCGGTCTTATACACATATTTATAAATTGGTTTTTATTTCACCTTTTTTATATTTTATTCTGTATCTTTCATACATATAATTACAAATTGAAAATACTTTTAATATTATTCCAACGATTGTTAATTATTTGAATTGCACATGTCAAATGTTAATATATGTCATTTGTATTATAAGAGAGGGCTTCCTAAGTTGAGATGACTTGTGCCTAATCCATTTCAATGTTTGCTTGAATAAAATATGTTTAAACTAAATTAAACTAATATCTGTATGGTATTTTCAGCTTAAACTGAACTTGCAGTTATATATAGACCATTCAGTGGCATCTATTTAAAGACGCCAACAGAGAACAGTACTAATATAGTATATACGTTTAAATACTATGTAGGTACAAATGTACTTCTTTTTTCGTCGTGTTCATTTTTCGATATTTATTATGGCATTTAGCGCCAATATGTACCATAGCGACGCTATCTGCAATAATTTGCGGTATTCTATTTGCAATATTATTGCAGATAACGTTGTTATTGCAAATAGAGTTGTAATAGAGCTAATTGTTTTGCAATATCTCTTTGAATGATAGAATTGCTTTCATTTTGTGTGAAAGTCATGCAAAAATTTGGGAAAAGTAAAGCGACGTCACAGAAACGACGACGTCAACAATACCAAAGGAAGGTAATGTTATGCCATTTTGGCGCAATCCACTAGATGGCACTCTACTTGACCTTAATTTCTTTTTTCTTGTTGTTCGGAAATGTTACTGTATTCTTGTTGTCTGGATATTACTGGTATTATGTTACGTATTATGGGAAATTTTTACTCCTATCATTAACGTTCTGTCCTTCGTCTTATAACATTGAATTGTGGGAATGTTTTATGGTGTCATTTCGTCATAGTACAATGCCAAGGGCTGTGAAAAAAATCACAGTCCGGATGTAACAAGACATTATCAGTAAGAACCCAAAGAAGACCGAAACAAAAATATGTATTAATGGGGCAGCACGAACTCCCACACAAAATCTAGAGTGAGAACAGGTGCATCAATAAGGGTAAGCGTTTCCGGTTCTGAATTTGATACAACAGTGTTTTGTGTATATGCTTCCATATCTGATTTGCACTCTTTTTATATTCGAAATCTTAATCCTTCATTTTGCCTAATGACATTTTATACTCCGCTTGTTTGACCAAAAAAGAAAGATTTACTTAAAATAAAATATAGCCTATGAGTATATAATGGAATTATTCTCGCTTGGGTAATGAATCTCTTTTAATTCAAGGCCCCAGGGCTCAGTTCCAATTATGTTCTTTTAAAAATACTATTTACGTATAACGATTAATGATTTTTACCCACGCAGGAAGATTGAGTATCAAGAAAAAGTTCGTGTTTTATAACATTTTAAAAGCTGAGGTGGCAAAAATATTTTTAATTATTTTTTTCTGTAACTTTTATGATATATTGCTTATAAAAAGTACATACTAATATATTTGTACTTGTATGCATGCATTCTGAATTCTTGTGTCACAAAATATTTTCTGCGTACAAAGAATGATCTTCTGAGAAAAGTTGTTTAGGTTTACGTTACTGATAGACGCCCTATTGTTATGTACTTTTCCTGTTCGTTTATGTCAGATGCAGTAGCATGCAAACATTGGATGGTTTAAAGAATAACAGTAGAGTATTCCACAGAGACTTTTGCCTGATGCGACGCAGAATATAGTCAGCTATTTCCGGAATAATACATTACTGTTTCATGTCTGGAGTTAGTCAGTCGGGACATACTGAGATAATACTAGTTAAACAGAAAAGAAAAATAAAACAAAAAGAATATGTCAGGAGATTTAGCAAAACGAACTCCCACTCATAACCAGGTATAGGATTACCGATAGGATAAGCATCTCGTGCTTTTACATGTATCACCCTTCTTAAAGGTTTTCACAGCCTCTGTGCAAGTCGTAATTTAATTTGATGATTAGAGTCAAAATGAATATATAATAGACGAAACATATTACAGCATTGTGAGACAATGACATGCTGAGGTCTATCAAATTTTCAAAGAAAAATCGAAATCTTTAATGAGTATGTCTGTGTAGTTTCGTTCACAAGAGAGATCCCCTATCCAAACGAATTCATTCGGATAAAGAAAGTGATCACTGATATTCTAATTAGTGACAGGAGTATAGCATCGAAAAGTGAATCTAAATCTTCTGTTTGAGAAGGTCCTGGATAAAGCTTGCTTCGTAAGAGTATGGGAATAAGTAGGAAATTGCTGCACAGTTTGCGCCCACTTGAATGCCAACAGGCTTGTTGAAAAAATTAACAAAAACGTAACTGGATACAAGTAGGAAAAAATTATTAGTTTGATGCAAGGACAAATTTTGATCGTCTAAAGTAAATAATAAGATATGGATTACATAATAGATTAATAGGTTAACAAAAAGGTCGTACTAGTGGTTTTTTTTTTTTTTTTTTTTTTTTTTTTTTTTTTT
>JAOXYI010212349.1:0-11036 GCA_028566495.1 Lithophaga antillarum
ATTTCAATAACTGCAGACCTTGTATGAAAATTACTGAATGTTACAAACATACTTTTAACGACGATTTAATCAATGCTTATATACATTCAACGAATTTTCAAAAATAAATCAGTACAAAAAAAGAGATTTATGCAAGATTTTTTTCTTTGATCTGTTCATACTGACGCTTTTATTTCTTTGTTTTGTGAGCAAAAATTAATGTGGTAAACTATATATATAATAACAAAATACATGCAGACCAACCTTTTCTTTCTGAAATTGTGCAGCTATTTCCAACGTCCACGGTAATTTTTAAGGGGTATACGTTCTGACGAATTTACGCCTTACTGTGGACTATACCGAAAGTCACAGCTTGATTTTGTCCGATTTTGTTCCGTTGAAGTGCTTCTCGGGATCTTTTTATTCGTGTCTGGCGTTTGAACGTGTATGTTTTGAAGTTCTGATACAAGATTCCCTGCCCGACATTTGACTTCAGATTCTTTCAAACATGCATTTGACGGCTAATCAAGAATAGTTTAGTGTAATGTATTAGACTGATTTTGTTGAACCCTTTTTATTCTGAGACCATATATCCTATACTAGTATATTGTGTTCTTTATTTTCAATTTCCGACTTTCGTTTTCTCAATATTTTATTTAATCTGATCTACTTTGTAAAGGGAGTTTTACTTCACTGCAGCAGAATATACAAGATTTTTTTATTATACAAAGAAGTAGAAATTTCCCCAATAACTGTACAAAACAATTATCTTTATAATACTGAACTTAAAGCCTCCCATTGATTTTTTTTTCTTCCCATATGTAATTTTTATTTCACGTTTTGTCTTTTAACAAGACTGCACGAATTCGCTGGCTTCAAAGTCGAACACACCTTATTACATTCTTTCGGAAATGTATATTGTCCTCCCTTTCTTTGTTCATAACAACCAGATTTCTAATGTGTTACAAAAACGCGTATTTTTTAATAATTATATCAAAATAGCCATTAAACCTGTTAAAACTATATCTATCTAATCATTACACGGTTTATCTCGCACAAAAATGACTGAAATTAATTTTTTTTTCTGTCGCTAATGTAGTAAAATTCGTCTTCCCGGTTGATCGTGACAACGTGTTTAACCGTGAATACTTAAATTACCGTTGGATTGTTCGGATCTCTAACTGAATTTAATGTGAAAATAACATTTCGTTACGTTACCTGTAATGACATTATCTTGTTACAAATCATTATTTTATTGTTTCAACAACTTTAGGTCGGTAGGTCAATCGATTTCGCGTCCATTTTGGAGGTACTGAAAATCCGCTGGTTCAAAAGGAGAGCACTTTTGTAAGGGAGACAATTTTAGTCAAGCGGGTTTCCGACTATAAGCAGTGGTTTCATAGGTATGTTAAACTCCAGAACTGGAGGGTGGCAGACAACTTTAGCTGGTCATACTCCAGTAGAATTCGGGGAACCTGAGATAAGCCTGTTACGCCCATTTTAACAGTGTTGGCTATGAACCAACGTGGGTATATATAACAGTTACTTACGATGGAAATGCCATTTCTGTTATAGAAAACAACTTCAGGGTCCTAGAAACTGTCACTTTTGAGTAAATTATTCCTAAAAAAATCATCGACAAATTTAATCTTGAAAAACAACTTTTACAAATCTTTTTTGATTACTGGATTATTTATTTCCTTGTAATATTCATCAAGGAAGTCGTTTAGAGAATATTCAAACAGATGGAGAACAGAATTATTTTTCGTATATATTGTATTGCTCGCCCGGCGGATTTTTTCCACTCATATAAAACAGAACTATTTAATTTCTCCTCGTTTAGTTAACATCAACATTTAAACGCCTATCAATTGAAAACTGTCAGATTTATATATCGTTCTTGGTTGTTGCACACAGTCACAGTAAACCGGTACCATGTAATATTACACAATCCTACTAACTAGTGACACTAGATTAGTGCATCATAATGTTTAAAAGCGACCATTAACATTAGGATGGATGGACAGATAGATGCTTAACGTCCAGCGGGTAATCTTTCAACCATATTCAGGAAGAGAACATATCAGTATGATACGGATATATGAATCCTGCTTATTACTATACCAACACGCTGAGTTGGATTTTTATAGTGCTAGCTCACTGAAGTAACAGTCCGCAGGAAAAAATGTCACCCCACTCGGACACATTATTCCGACTCAAAGCCGACCAGTCTTTGCTCTTACTCCTTAATGCTGCGTGCTTAGCGGAGAAGCAGCAAATACCAATTTTAATGTCTTTGGTTTGACCCAGCCAGGGACCGAACCCACGACCTTCCGCACTCGAGGCGACCACGCTAACCATTACACCACCGGAGCGGTCCTATTAACACTAGGAAATGAAATGCAAATAACATAAGATCATACTCCAATTCTTTCTAACAAGATAATTTTCCATTGTATACATTTTGTAATTATCTGTTTAAATAAAGCAACTGTTCAGCTGTTTGACTCGGCAAACTTTTTGTGATTTTGTCAAGAGTTACACTTTTAGTGGCAGTAATAAATTGTACGGAAATTGTTGATATTTCATTTTTAATTCATCAGCGTAAAGTTGTAAATTCCAGTACAAAAATAAAAATCAGATTACTGTCAATGACTCCGTGTACTCAGCCAGTTCACAGCACGACTTACAATACGACAGTACGTTGATTGTTTGTAGTCCAGGTCTTTAGGTAGGTTCTTGTGCTATAAAAGAAAGTGATTTAATATCTAAGGTTCATCGCAATTTCTCTTTGTCTTTCATCTTTTGTATTCTTGCTATACGGATTTCTCGTTCATTCGTAACCAGCGTTTTTCACATATGCGGTTTTAATTTCAGAATAGTCAGAAGAGACATACATGTATAATTAAAGGAGCAACAACGAAATTTGTCACAACAAAAGCAAAAATATATGTTTGCTTGGGCCAGACACTATAGATTGTTATATATCATTGAAAATCTATTTCTTTTGCCTGTTCTGAATTTACTTAAAATAAAAAAATTTCCTCAGGCCGTAATGTTAAATCTGTTCAACCTTTCCGCAAAACCGAATTTTAAGCCATGAATAACCTATTTTTTTATAACCATTATTTATATTTCAATTGGATATTTGGTGTGATTTTATTAAGAAAGAAAGATGTATTAACTATTATGAATATCAAAATATTGTTGAAATAAACTTAAAAAGAAAAAAAAACATGCTTCTTGACAATCAAAATCATTTAGTCAGAAAAGAAATAACGTAGAGGGATGATTGGATTTTATTCTTATTTCAGGTAAACTCAGAATTTCAACTTGAAATTCAGGACAGGCAAAAAATTAGATTTTCTCCGATATACAACAACCCATATTACCTGAAACAAGCAGAAAGATATTTTTTATTTTCTCGTGACAATTTCGTTGTTCCTACTTTTAAATGATTTTAAATACCTCTGGCTAAAATAATGGACACACTTGACAAAAGCGCAGAAAGCTAGGACCTATTGGTGAAGGCTGGAAGCAATGGGTATTTTTATATACAATGTAGATATAATGCATTTGTTAACATTTATTCAATATTATGGCTGGGACCAATAGATCTTTGGTCCCAGAGTAGGCTAGTTAATTGTATCTAGTTTCTCATCGCTGCTTGCCCTGAAATTTTCGGTCATCGAACTTTTTTAATTTCTAAAATCAAGAAAATCGACAGAATTTATCAGATTTTGACAGGTTTGAATTTTCATTTTTAGCTTCTATTTCTGACCAAAAATTTAGCGGTAATTTATGCAGAAATGGTAACAAAAACTAAAATAAAAACCTTCCGTCCATCTATAATTCCAGCAAAAAAAAAAAAGTCTACAGAAACTATATTTATTTTTCAACTGGCCTTTCGGGCTGAATTTGTTTCCGTATTACTATATTGCATGGAGGTGTACATACAATTTGATTCAGTTTATCACCCTAGTTGAATAAGTATATTACCTACATAAAGTGCATAATGAAGGAGTGACTTTTTTTCACATGTTCACATTTTTTTTGCCCTTTGTATCAATTTAACATCGATAAGTGTTAAGATAAAACTGACCGGAGGTTATAATGCCTATTTGTAAACTTTGTCGGACATGTTTAATTTCTTGTAGAAATGACATGTCAGATAAAATCAGACACCCAATTGTTGGGGAATATTATGTACATCACACAGATTCCAAACACTGAGACAAATGAATTATCGAACCAATCAAACTCACCCTCGGGTTATTCGACCACGTGTTTTCATCTACCGTCTGCAGTCACCTGTCTGAAGAGGTTCAGGAAACATCACAAAGTAAGCATAAAATTTACATACTAAGTAAATTCAGTTAAACTCGTTTCTTTGCAATCAGATAATTTATTTTCTGATTTTCAAGCCGCTTTTTACTTGTAAGTAAGAGATTTCTTCAGCTAATTAGCAGTTACAAGTCAAGTGCTGTACAGATCACGCATTTTGAGCAAAGATTCACGTAACTAAAACGTTTGATAGTAACAAAATGCAGCACAAAACGCCATGAAGTGTGTGTTTATCGTTTTTAGGTATTCTGTTGTTGTTAGCTTTATCTGTTTATTGCATCTGTAATTAGGAGATTTTCACTCAAAGGTTGATCATTTCAGACATTCGTTAAAATTAACGGAATTTCATTTCTTCATGAAAAAAAATCTACAACTAAAAAAAGTACTGGACTTCAAAATATGTGTGGAACTAGCAGTTTTATATCACAATGACCAGTTAATTTTTTAAAATGATATTGAGAATCTGTGTTCAGCTTTTACGGGAAGTAGGTGTCTGATGTGTACTTCGACTGGATTTTACACTCTTAGAAGTAACGGTTCATTTTCATCGTTTATATTTGGATGTTTGCATTTTCATTCATTGCCAAACTTTTCGGCAATCAATTAAAAAAAAATGCAAAAAATCAAATTTAATCATGAACATGAAAAGCGTCGGTCTTGCGTTATAGGGCTAAAGTTTTGGCAATTAGTAAGAAATGCAAAAATCCAAGTATAAACATTGAAAATGAACATGAAACGCGTTGGTCATATGCGATATGCACTTTTAAAACTGAGTCGTTCTTTCATAAAAATGTACCTTGTATCCACCTAACAGGTGAATGGACTTGACCTATTAAAACTAATTGTCCAGGAGCTGATCCATTCAAAAATTTGGATGACCTCAATACAAATTGTATTATAGTCCCAGATATAAACGATTCAGTTTTAATGTTCAAGGCCGCGTGCCACATGTTCTTAATGCATTAATCAGAGAGTTTGTAATGAAATTTGGCCACGAACATTTGTTAATTAAAAGAGAGTGAAAGTCAAATATTAATTGTAGTAATGTGAAATTTTTACTTAAACTGGACATTGTTTATAAAACACGGTAATGTTACATTGATCAACAGTGAAAAGGTAAGTCTGATTATTATTTCAATAAATTTACGTTACCTTTCGTTTGAACTTAACTTAGAATTTATTTATTTATTTATTTGTTTAGATTATTTATTTCAATTCAATGTGGTTTTTGTTTGTCTTTTTTATTTTATTTTATTTTATTTTATTTTATTTATTTATTTTTGTTCCGTTTCGTTGCCAGACTCCTTTTATTTATTGGTGTAGTGTAAATAGGATTTCAGAATTATTAGTTTTTTACCCTTTGCTTGATTTGTTAACAGTTTAAATTAGTATCTCAGATAAATCAAGGTGGAATGTAACTTGTCTTTAAACAATAATTTATGGACACGATACTAGTAAAACATCTGCAATGTAACGTCCTTAAATAAGAGTAGAATGTCTGCAGCGGTAGCTAGACTTTCGGATCCATCCCAGTCTGGATAAATATTGAGAGCTGGAGTTAAATTATCGGCATATTAAAAATGTTATAAATATATCCTCTTTCAGTTGAACTCCTGAAGACTATTTCAAAATCTTAGATAGTCGCCTACTCGTTTGCGATTTGTTACGGAATAGAATATTTGTATTAGCCAGTCGTGGACCCATCAAAGGGCATATACAGTAGCATAATATACAAGCAACAAAATATATAAATATAAATGTTATGTAGATATAACTGAAAGTACATACAGGAAACCATATTATTTTTACGAATAACGCACTAACCTAAATAAATATCGACAAACTATCCAAATTTTTTTTTAGTGTATCCTTATCTTCAGAAATTTGTTATCAACAAACTTATTTTCTGTTCCATAACTTTAAGTCTTTCAATTTCGTAACGCACTACATTTTAAGAGAAAATAAATTTCATCACTAATATCACCATCAAATCATTTTCTCTCATTTCTTGGTACATTTGAATACCTGCCGATCTCATTTGGCATACGATGAGCGAGTTACTGATTTTCTATATGATTAATATTTTAATGATGATTAAACAATTTACATAACCAAAATTGCTAGTAATATGTTCTTCAGCTATTTTTTATGTGTTTTTGAAATTTTCCATTACAGTTATTATCTCATTTTCAGGAATAAACAAGGACCATGCAGACACAGCTACTTTCGCCCCACGGATTTTCAGTGAGAGCATTCTCAAATGGTATCAGAGGCAAATGGCAGTCCTCTAAAGAAAAGCAACAATTTCCAAAAGAAAATCAGCAACTTCCCAAAGGAATCCTACGAAATTCACCTGAAATGATGACATGTATTTACTGTGATCACAACAATAAAAATAAAACACACGCAGGAGACACTCTTCGTAGTCGAATTGGGAGTATACCAGGATGTCAGATGTGTGCTTCTATAAACAGTGACAACCACCAGAAAAAGAGAGTGAGATTCGACAGCATTGTCCGAGAAAGGAACTATTTGAAATCAGAAGATGAACAAGGTAGTGGCAAAAAATATAGAAAGCTATCACCACAATATAGTGTGAAAAACGTGAAGCCATTCTTTAAAGACTCTTTATTCGCTTGCAGTATATGCCAGATTTCCTTAAAAACAGAAAATGACTTCATTGCTCATCAGAGACAACATGGAATGAACATTACACAAGTTTTACAGTACCAGCAATACCAAACCCAACACAAATATCATGATTACAGACCCATGTCACCACTCTTGTTTGTACGACAGTGATGCGTTCCAGTGAATCTGATAGTTTTCTGGTTGACAGTCAGTGTACAGGCCACATATAAAAACTACGTAATTTCTTGAAATGGGAGTTTAGAATTTTCTGGACTTAGAGCTACTTTCATTTTCTGCTGCATTTTAGCCTATAATTTTTAAAATGCAATAGAATATTATATATTTACATATAGGTAATTATGATAGACCACATGACTTGCTGAGAGACATGCATATTTTTTTTTACTTTTAGACAATGTATCATTTTTGTATTGCATTTTAATCTAAAGTTTTATTGTAAAATACATTAAAGCAGTTTTACCCACGAATGTACTTTTTATTTTATTCAAAGTTATAACAGAGGTAAACTTACATACTTTAACTGTATATGTAATACATTAACAAAATTAATATGACAACCAGCAATAGAAATAGGTAGAAACTTGAAATGACGGTTTCTAAATGTCACAACGTTCACAACGTGTACCGTATCCAGAGCAGATCAGGGGTAAATTGATTCCCTGTGTTAATTTATTCGGTTCCATAGCTGTAGTCCGAAGGTTCATTGATCCGAAGGCCCATTGGTCCATTAGTCCGAAGGTCCATTGGTCCGAGGGTCCATTGGTCCGAAGGTTCTTGTTTTGAAATGGTCATTTGTAAAGAAAAAAATCATCAAATATTTTGGAAAGAGTGTTGTCTCTGAAGAAAATTGAAATTACTCTTTTAGTGGAATGTTTTATTATATTGGTGTTTAACGTCTTTTTGATCAATATTTGAGCTAGGCCTATATAGGAAAAGTTTAATAATAAAAAGGTAGTGATTTACTAGAGCCTCATCTGAGCCTGTATCGCTCACCTGCCTTAAATATGCCAATTAGAAATTGTGTTAATACTGAGGAATGCAAAGGAAAAACATTTAATAAGAGGGCTAAGAAATACCATGAAGGCTAACAAACTGCGCTTGGGGAATGTTTTCCTTAGACTTTAGCTATGTTAAACTTTAGACCCCCAGTGCTCGGACCCCATGGACCCCTGGTCCTCCATTTGTATACACTTAATTTCCAAGTCTTACTGACGCTTCAAGCCAACTATTGCACTTCCATTGCTAATTCTCAACAAGATCCTGTAAGCTTTTTCCATTGAAGTCAATGTAAAAATATGAACCGTGTGGATCCCGAAGGGTCATGTGAGCTATTGGCATCACTTGGCGTCCGTCGTCGTCGTCGTCGTAAACTTTTTCAAAAATCTTCTATGAAACCACTGGACCAATTGAAACCAAACTTAAGCCATAGTTATCCTTAGGGTGTCTAGTTTCAAAATTGTTTCCGATGTTCCCGCCGATCAACCAACATGGCTGCCGTTACTAAAAATAGAACATGGGGGTAAAATCAACAAAAAATACAATTAAAAAGTTCTGAAAAATCCTGTAAAGGGCCAATTGCTACCAAACTTTGGGGAAATGATACATTAATGATCCCCTTTAAGAATTATGGTTGATGAGCCCAACTCCCGTCAAACATGGCTGCCACTGTTACTTAAAATAGAAAATTTGACAAAAAATTCAATAAGAAAATTCTGAAAAATCCTGTAAAAGGCCAATTGCCAGCAAAGCTTCGGTAAATGATACATTTATGATTACCTTTAAGAATTATGGTTGATGACCCCAACCGCCAACAAACGTGGCCGCCACCGTTACTAATAACAGAAAATTTGACAAAAAATTCAATAAACAAACTCCGTGAAAAATCCTGTAAAGGGCCGATTGCTACGAAACTTTAGGTAAATGATACATTTATGATCCCCTTTAAAAATTATGGTTGATGACCCCAACCGCCAACAAACATGGCCACCACCGTTACTAAAAATAGAAGATTTGACAAAAAATTCAATAAAAAAATTCTGAAAAATCCTGTAAAGGGTCAATTGCTACCAAACTTTAGATAAATGCGACATTTATGATCCCCTTTAAGAATTATGGTTGGTGACCCCAACTGCCATCAAACATGGCCTCCACCGTTACTTAAAACAGAAAATTTTGACAAAAAATTCAATAAAAATTCTGAAAAATCCTGTAAAGGGCCAGTAGCTACCAAATAGGAAATTTGAAATACATGTATTTTTCTATAATCATTGTGTTAAACCAAATACTAACCTGAAGCCACTCGGAAACCAGGTGAGCGATTCAGGCTCACTCAGGTGAGCCTCTAGTTTTTTGTGGGAAGTTCTTTAATGCTTTATGTTTAATGTCTCAAGTTACGTATTATGGTGTCCGTTACGATTTTTGAGTAAAAACTATGTTCGGTTTGTAGTTTACACCCATTTGTTTGTTGGGGGTTGTTATTTGATGCTAAATGTATTCTTTTAAGTGGTGTGGTGTCCAACACCATTTCCGCGTAAAAACGATGTTGGTGTTGTGTCTCAATATACGACGGTTTTCAAAAGTGGCGCAGGACATGCTTACCCTTCCGGAGCACCTGATGTCACTCCCGGTTTTTATGGGAGTTCGTATTTCTAGCTTTAGATTTCAGTGTGAAAGATAACGCGAAAATATCATTTAGCAATATATTCGGTAATAATATCGGTTGTGCTCAGTCGAAAGTTTTTTTCTATACATCCGTAACCCTTCAACAGGCTTGACACCACCTCCAAAAAGTTTTAAGTAACTTTTTTTTTTGAAAATGCTAAAAACCGTTTAACAGATAAAAAATGTATATTTTAACCCTCAAAATAGTTTTAAAAGCTTAAAAATATAAAAAAATCTAAATCTCAATGAACATTTACAGATGGTATAAACACAAATTGAAACAAAAGTAAAATACCAGCGATAAAATATGTAAGAGGATTTTACAACGCAAGAAAATGTG
This sequence comes from Lithophaga antillarum, assembly GCA_028566495.1. Lineage (NCBI taxonomy): Eukaryota > Metazoa > Mollusca > Bivalvia > Mytilida > Mytilidae > Lithophaga > Lithophaga antillarum. The sequence goes on from JAOXYI010212349.1 coordinate 9,977, forward strand.
ACAGATGCACGGACAGCCAGGGATAATTGCGATTTCTGCCACCTGATACGCTGCTACGTGTAAGATCTTGTATATCTTATTAATAACAATGTTTTATGATATTTTACGAGTAAGGAAACTACCATTTAAGGCGAGATTCAACCCCCAGAACCAACTTTCTTTGGGAAAAAATTAAAAACAAATACAATTTCAATTTTTGTCGGCCGCTTTGAGGCCAATTTTTTCATTTACAAATCTGGTCAACATTTGTGGGTGTTGATCCCCACTTTCCTAGAAATTTTAAAGAAAATTATGCATAAAGTTATGGAAAATGATGATAAATTATACGTGGAACACCCCATCCCCCATTTTCCAAAAATACTGAAACCCCTTTCTTTCAACATCCTTCGGACTAACGGACCTTCGGACCAATGGACCTTCGGACTATAGCACGGTCCCCAATTTATTCACTGGCTTTGTGAGATTTTGTTGTGTAACATGTGAACTGATGTTTGTTCTTGGTCTTGCTTTGCTAAGTTTTTTTATTGTCAACGTGTTACTCTTCCATTTTTTAAGTGTTCATGAAAACGTATTAACTTGTTGATTATGCTAGGTTATTTTAGATACTTCCTAAAATTAAAATTTAATCTCTAGGGCCTTCAACAGTATCATTACACTTGAGTTTCCATATCAAAGTCATATCCATACCAGATAGAGATCTAATTGTAGTTTCCAGTACTGGTTCATGGAAGTACGATTTTGTTCTAAATCTACCCCTCTTTGACCCTCTACTGTGAGGATAAGAAACATTTTGTGTATTTTGAATCATCTCCACTGAAGAATCATCCCAAATTTAGTCCACATTACTGTATGCGGTGCTAGAGAGAAGATAAAAACTAATGATAAGCTGTTCACGACAAGATAGATGGACACCAAGTGATGGCAAGGCAAAACCCAGCAGACACAGGACGTCGTTCTGACGTTAGTTTGGTTGAAATGTGGTGGCGACGTCAGGCAACCTGATTTCAACGTCAACATAACGTCGATTCCCTGACGTTGAATAGACGTTAGCTTTTTACGT
>JAOXYI010212460.1:0-11035 GCA_028566495.1 Lithophaga antillarum
TTTTTTTCAGAAACCCTTTAGTCTACCTATATAGTATGTTAGTGTACTCTCTAGTATTATCGTATTTTCCCGCCATTTTTTTTTTCGGAAGCCCTCTAGTATTATCGTAGCGTATAACATGGACTTTTTTTTCTCAGCTTGTCTCTATATCAACCACTTGTACGAGAATCTCGCGTGGGTTTTGGGTTGTAGTTCGGTCGGTATCGGAAGGGGGAAGGGTATCCGTCATCTTGGAAGGATTGGTTGCGCATGCGCAACCGGAAGTGGGGTTTTCTCGCGGTTTTGATGGATTTTTCTGGACTTTTTTCGCTATTGTCTCCTCCTATTGGGTGTAAGCCAAGTTTTATTGGATTCCTAGGACCCGGATGGGGTGCTCTCCTACAGGTCCGCGTTCGATGTATGGACGATGAAATTTAGGTTGTGTTTCTTTAACATTCTTTAACATTGTTTTTTTTTTTTTTTTTTTTTTTTGTAGTAACCGATTTTCTGTTGAGGTCATGACCGTTTCTTCCGATCTAAATGGATAAAAGACAAATCAAATGTTTTAAAAATGAATGACAAATAACATTTCATTTTCTTCGACTTTTGTCATTCTCCATCTATTGCGGGTGAGGGAATATTTAAAAGCTGATAATTTGGATATGTTTTTCTGGAATGTTACCCCACCTCCTGGGACCCCACCCTGCTACACCCCCTTTCAAATATGTCTGCGTGATTTTCGACAATGAAATAGGAAATTCTATCTTCTTTATTCTTAATTTAGATGTATATCTTTTTAACTGAATATTAATGGAAAGAAAGCATTCAAGGGCTTTAACACTTTGATTAAATTTAAGCCAACGTTCATCAATACAAACATTTTCTTCATTGATTAAATTTAATTCATATGCATTGTAGTTTTATTTCGCTTACTTACTGCTTAAAATTAATCGACAACTTATAAATGTATGGATTAAATTTAATCGAATATCAGATTTCTTACTTTGCAGCATGTTTAGTTTTTTTTTACATTTCAGATTAATTTTAATCACTCATACATGTAGACAAATAACGGAAAATGAAGAAAGTATCATGTCTCCATTTGATATTGATGGAAAAATATTTAAGTCCAGATTGAATTTAATCATCCAAGTTATCGTATCTGGAGCAGTTAATAACACTATTATTATGAATGATCGTTTCTGTGACATTCAGTCAACATGCAATTGGCTCATGTGTGCAAGTTGTTGCAGTTTACGATCATACATGTTTTCAGCTAAGTCTGACCGAAATGCAATGGAATCCACCTTTTGAGAATTTTTAAGATTTAAGAGATTTTCTCAGAACGAAAAAGACTGCGTTCAAACTAATTGTAACTACATGTATTTATACGGCAATGACGCACTTTCGTACCTGATAATTAGTCCTGTCTTAAATAATCCGATCACATTGTATTACCCAACTAATAATTGTAACTACATGCATTTATACCGCTACGACGCACTTTCCTACTTGATAATTAGTACTGTCCTAAATAACCCGATCACATCGTATTACCCAACTAATAATTGCAACTACATGTATTTATACCGCTACGACGTACTTTCCTACCTGATAATTACTCTTGTCTTGAATAACCCGATCACGTCGTATTACCAAACTAATAATTGTAACTACATGTATTTATACGGCAATGACGTGTTTTCCTACCTGATAATTAGTCCTGTCTTAAATAATCCGATCACATCGTATTACCTAACTAATAACTGCAACTACATGCATTTATACTGCTACGACGCACTTTCCTACCTGATAATTAGTCCTGTCTTAAATAACCCGATCACATCATATTATCCAACTAATAATTGCAATTACATGTCTTTATACCGCAATGACGCACTTTCCTACCTGATAATTAGTCCTGTCTTAAATAATACGATCGCATTGTATTACCTGACTAAAAATTGCAACTACATGTATTTATACCACTGCGATGCGCTTTCCTACCTGATAATTAGTCCTGTCTTAAATAACCAAATCACATCGAATTACTCAACTACTATTTGCAATTACATGTATTTATATAGCCATGACGAACTTTCCTACCTGATAATAAGTCCTATCTTAAATAACCCGATCACATCGTATTACCCAACTAATATTTGCAACTACATGTATTTATACCGCTATGACGAACTTTCCTACTTGATAATTAGTACTGTCTTAAATAACCCGATCACATCGTATTACCCAACTAATAATTGCAACTACATGTATTTATACCGCTACGACGCACTTTCCTACCTGATAATTAGTCCTGTCTTATATAACCCGATCAGAACATAACACCCACTTTATAATTACAACTACATGTTTTATACTGCTATGACTCACTTTTCTACCTAATAATTAGTCTTGTCCTAAATAGCACGATCACATCGTATTACCAAACTAATATTGCAACTACATGTATTTATACTGCTAGACGCACTTTACTACCTGATAATTAGTCCTGTCTTAAATTACCCGAACACATCGTATTGCCCAACTTATAATTGCAATTGCATGTATTTATACCACCACGACGCACTTTCCTACCTGATACTTAGTACTGTCTTAAATAAACCGATCACATCGTATTACCAAACTAATAATTGCAACTACATGTATTTATACCGCTACGACGCACTCTCCTACCTGATAATTAGTCCTGTCTTACATAAGCCGATGACATCGTATTACCCAACTATTAATTGCTATTACATGTAGTTTTACCACTACGACGCACTTTCCTACCTGATAATTAGTCCTGTCTTAAATAACCCGATCACATCATATTACCCAACTAATCATTCCAACTGCATGTATTTGTAGTGCTATGACACACTGTCCTATCTGATACTCAGTCATGTCTTAAAAAACCCGATCACATCATATTACCTAACTGTCTTAAATAACCATATCAAATCGTATTACACAACTGATAATTGCAACTACATGTTTTTATACTGCTATGACGCACTTTTTTACCTGATAATTAGTCCTGTCTTAAATAACAGAATCATATCGTATTACCAAACGTGTAATTGCAACTTGTTGTTTTAAATACATGGATCAACATTTTTGGAAGAATTACTAGTATTTAGACAAATATGTGACAAGATATTCATTCTTAAACGTTTTGTCCTTTTTTTTAATCAGCAAATGGACAAAACTGTTGCTGACAAGGGGTAAAAACCCTATTTTGTTTTGTCAATTTATTTTCGAGGTGTACTGTGACTTCGTGTTCATTGTTTACATATAGTGTACTGTGCCTTCGTGGGTTTTTGTACTGTGCCTTCGTGTTTTCATATACTGTGACCTTGTTTTTAAGGCGATATTGAATCAAGAAATGTTGAGAGTTCGAGAAAGATATGCGGTTGGAAATTGAATGTTGTTGTTTAAAGAACAAATTTTAACACGCGCGAAGTTGAGATTTTTTCTGGGATTCTTAGAAGGCTTTTTGACCATCTTCTCAACACAGCTGAATCATTTTAGAGTTGATAAATTTCATTCAGTTAGAGTTCCGTGTTTTACTTAGTGTACGAAGAGGACAGACCCCCCCACACACACACACACAAATAATGATAAAAACACATACACAAAGAACACAAAATTTAGAAAATGTGCAATCAAAGGGGTCTTCCACTATTTTTTTGCTTCATTTTAACAACAATAAATTCAGCTAAGAATGATTTAGCGAATTTTCCATTTTATCCTTTCTCTCACGGTTTAATAGAAAGCGAACTCATTAACAATGTGACCAAATTTGGTGAGTTTCCCACAAAATTTTGTTAACTCAGTCTCGAGTTGCGAGTTAGTTGACAGAGTCATGGGTACTTCACCGAAAGTTATTACTAAATTCGCAAGAAATCAACCTTTGATTTTTTTTCGAGTTAGTTTTACATATACTTAAGGGTCTTATCTAAAAATATGTCTTGGGAGGTCTTGCCATCTTGGCCGACAGGATAGGCCATCAATTGCAAGGAAAGAGGACTACCCATCTACTACTATAACAGGTTTTGATAGAAAACTATATTTCAATGTTGAGGGTTATAGATGTTAAAATTGATAAACTACAACTTCGTTGATTCCATTTATGAAATAGCTAAGTGGATTTAGCGGATAAGTTTTAGATTGCGGATAGACGACACATGCCATTTGCTTCTTAAGAGGGTAGTGTTACGCTATAAACATGAAGACACAGTACACAAGGTTCAAGTTCGAACCTGAAGTCACAGTACACTGCACTGCAGAACAACACGAAGTCACAGTACACTAAGTTAACTAACTACTTGAAAAAATCGTATTCTAAAGAAACATATCTTACTTCAAATGTTATAAAACATTAAAAACATCACATGGCTCGGAGTTAAGTCAACCAAAATGCATGTAGAACGTCTCCTCGTGGCATACTATTCAAGTTGAACAACATAGTCAATTTCACTAGTTTATATGTTGAAATTTATTGCTGTTTCATGTATATGTATTATAAAATTGTTTATTTATTCGTTTGATATAATTAAAACCGATTTAGAAAGGTAATTATCAACTAATCGTGAAATAATGTGTGTCCTCGTATTGTTTACATCCAAATGTTCAAAAATACGAAGTCACAGTACACTGTGAACACGAAGGCACATTTTATCGAGTACAACGATTGTTTAGTGTGACGACGCACTTTCCTACCTGATAAAAATAACCCGATCACATCGTCTTACACGACTGATTGCAACTACATGTTTTTACACTGCTATGACGCACTTTACTACCTGGTAATTAGTCCTGTCTTAAATAACCCGATAACATCGTATTACCCAACTAATAATTGCAACTACATGTATTGATGCCGCTACCAAGTACTTTCCTACTTGATAAATAGTACTGTCTTAAATACCCGATCACATCGAATTACCCAATTAATAATTGCAACTACATGTATTTATACCGCTACGACGCACTTTCCTACCTGATGATTAGTCCTGTCTTAAATAACCCGATCACATCGTAATACCCATTTAATAATTGCAACTACATGTATTTATACCGCTACGACGCACTTTCCTACCTGATAATTAGTCCTGTCTTAAATAACCCGATCGCATCGTATTACCCAACTAATAATTGCTACTACATGTATTTATACCAGTAAGACGCCCTTTCCTACATGACCAAACACGATTGTTTACCCAAATATTTTTCGAAAATTTTTGTACCGTTTCCTAGTATTTTCCAATTAGGTAATGCCCTATTTCCAAAAACGTTTTTATATAGTTCGATTCCATACACATTTTTCTTGAATTCTGCGTTTTAAAATCGCATGTGCCATATTCCTATCAAAAGATATCAATGAAATTCTACGAGGGCGGCACTGTATTTTTTCTTGATCTTATTATTTTTTGTACTGAGAGATTCTAATCCCCGTGGATCTTATTCCAAGATTTGAGAAAGCAGCAACTTTTCGATATTGATGAGATGAAATTGAAATAAAAGGGCATGCTCAAAGTTGACGAAAAATGCAGGCTCATTTTGTGAACAGAGGACTGCTGCGAGTCAATCATAGTGTTGCACTTCGCAATATCAGCAGGCGGGATCAAAGAGGCAGAAACTCCGGTGCTGAGTATATGAACACGCTTTATTCTTTCCTTTTTAAGTAAAATATCCTGTTCTATATATTAAAGATAAAACAGATGAAGTGTGTTTACCATATGACCCCGAAAAGCGATACGCTCGTACAAAATGAACAGAAAATAAATGTAAAAAGTAACCATACAAAGAAGAATTGTTTTTATAATCTCAAGGATATGAATGAGTTGTGTTTTGAATTTTGCAGTAACATGTCTGTGACAAAAATATGTCAAAATGTTCTGTTGATCTACAATAGTATTATACTAAAGCTTCCCACTATAAATCTTTAACGAGCTAGGAAACTGGCAAATGAACTCTTATTGAAAAGTTTTACTATCGACGTCAGACATAGGTTGGTCAATCAAATGCGACATCCATATGTACATTCAGTTCTCTAAGGACACACCCATTTGATAATTTTAAGGAGGTCATGGAACAACTTTATAAAAATAAAATAGCAAGATGCATTTTTTTGGTGAAAGAGTGAACTCACAAAGGAAAAATGGCAAGACGGCAATATATAAGGTTTAAACTTTGAGGAATATTGTTTAAAAATCTAGGCGCATTTACGCGCCAGAAAAAATGGAAGAATCGAACCTGTTTTTATTTTAAAAAGACAGGATCAAATTGTTCATCCGTTGTTTAAATAAATCAGATGGTTACTCCCTTTCCAAAATTAAATTATCGTCTTTGACCACTGAGAAATATGATGGGATGTGAAATATGATATGCCATCCATTTTCCCCGAATACCACTCTTAGTTATCCTCTTTAGTTTGTGCTGCCTCTATTTTGGTTATCGGTATTTTATTTCTTATTGTAGCTTTTCTCCTTCCGATATTATCCTTTGGATTATGTTTTCTTTCTGTCGGTTTTCACCGGTTTGATTCGAATTATTTCTAGCCTTGTTTAATGATGTTGGATCCTGGTGTCATATAAGGCAACGATTACGCAGAGAAATTTACTTACGCTTTAAGAATATCCGAGGTCGGATACTCGCGGACGCCAAGAGACACATTTAGAGGCAAGTCACATGATATTAGATGCAATAGTTTTTGTGAGATATATTCGGTCACAAGAGTGAACTAGCGCCAATAAAGCATAAATGTGCCAAACTAACCTAATTTGGGTAGCATGCATAAAACTCACAAATTGCATGGTTGTAGTTCAGATGCTAACTGAAAACGCTAATGTACATCAAGGAAGTGTGAAAATTAGATCCAACTGACCTTATTCAAAGGGGATATTGGCAGATATCACAAGATCTCAAGTCAATTCCAATACTAAAATGATGTCCTTCAACCACAAAATAAGGGCCATGTGACCTCCTTTTTTAAGTGCACGTATGTTCCAAACTGATACAACTGCATATTTAGAATTGTCGTTTCAGATCTAATTTAATTTCTGCGAAATTACTGTGGATCCATATGCAGACATATCCCTCTGTTAAAAAACTAAAACAATCATCAACAAAACTATCATATATTTTTTTACCTAGACACGACTGGGAATCTTGTAGGGGACAACCAAGTAAAATTACACCCTACAAGATTATCAAGAATAAATTTTAAAATTCCTAGAATGTTGTGGGATGTTATTTTGGAACGACACTTTTTAATCAACTGTTAAACAGACGTTCTATAACGGCCAGACAACTCGTCATAAGGCAACTAAAAACTAATGCATTCAGCTGTACCACTGTAAACACTATCAATTGTTCCATGGTCCAATATCTCATGTATATTAACATATATTTTTAAATAGTAAAGTTTTATGTAGAGGTGCAGAGGTAGAGGTGTTTATTTTTCAATATGATGATATAGCATTCAGCTTTTTTTAATAAAAATAAAAGTAGTATACCGAAGTCCAATGGGCAAATTTACAAATCAGGTATATAAGGAAATGGAATCGCATGAACTCCTACGTATAGGAGCGAGACCAGGTGCGTCGACAGGGTAAGCATCTCCTGCTATGCATGCATCACCCGTCAAATTTCAGACGTTCAAAAATGATCTTGGCGAGTCATATTTAATAAAACAAAGCCTTTTATTATCAATAATGTGCAGATATCAGATAAAAAAAAATTATCTGTAGATGCGCTTCATGCAAATATTACCCAAGTCTATCCAGGGTTTTAAGTGGGGAAAATTTCGTTTATTTGTTTTTTGTTTTAAGTGTTGTTTCGTTTTGGTCATCTTCGTTGTACTCCGGAGTTTGACCGTGTCTTTTTTATTTTTCTCTCCTTGGAATATCCCATTGGTATTGCTTCACTTTACATAGTATACTTTCGACCTCTTAAGATCTTCAGATCTTTTTATAATAATAATAACTAAATGTATTTATTGATATGAATAAAAAAAAAAGGATATGGAGAGAGGTTTCAAAGGATATTGATTATGACTTTGTCAATGAATAAGGAATAAGGCATACCAATGATAATTTTAAAACTATGACATCATGCCAACTAACATATTTCAATATTAAAACTCGTAAGCTCCCTTTTGTACCTTTTATGCCCTTTTTTATTAGTAATGAGTAATTATTGTCTGATATTGATAACAATCTTTGTGTTATAAAATCTGAAAAAGGAAGAATATCCAAAATGTGTAGATGGCGGTATGTTGGGCAACTGTATATGATTCGGCTAAGAGCTTTTTTGGAAGACAAATATACATAAATTGCAATCAAAATTAATTCAAAAATAGTATTTAGCATTCAAAGTAAGAACATTACCTTTTTGGTACATAAAAAACTTTCAGTCTCAAAGAAATATTTTGTTTATGAGCAATTGTGTGGTTTTTTTTAGATTTTTGTATAATTTGCAATTTTTTGTAAATTTTAGAAATTGATATAAAATTTAACGACTAATTTTGAATTAATGTATTATATACTTAATTGGAATGCAAGTTTTGAAAAGAGGAATATCTTACAGGAGTCAGAAAAAGAGTTTTGTTTAATATTTGTAATTTTCTGGGATTTTTGTTCTTGGTCTTTGACCTCGATTTATTGAAAATTGCACCATACGAATTTGTGACGACCGGGCAAAATAGGTAGAACAGATGATAAGCTTTCGAATGATATATGATATAGCCGTGTGTTAGATGGGTGGATTAAAGTCGTTAACTAAGCGCCTTTTTCAGATACGTTGCACTACTACTCAGATACATAACGTTCTTTGCTGCACTATAGACTCATAGTCCGGCTGATTGGTGAAAAAAATGTTCACTTGATGAGGAAAGCACCAAATTTGGCATGGTGGTATATCTTTGTCCACTTAGCAATATTAGCTATAGACCCACTCTCAAAATTCAATATGGCGGCTTTTTTCAACATGGCCGCTATATGTTGTGTGAAGTTTTCTAATATTTGTATTAAAAGGTGTTCATTGATGAGGAAATCTCCGAATTTTGAATGGTGTTGTATATTTGTCTACTTAGCAATGTAAACTATTGACCCACTCCCAAAATTTAATATGGCGGCTTTTTTTCAAGATGGCCGCCATGTGCTGTATGAATTTTCTTCTAATATTTGTTCAAAAAGTTGTTCACTCGATAAGGAAAGCAATAAATTTGGCATGGTGGTATATCTTGGTCTTCTTTTCAAAAATTTAGCCATCAACCGTCAATATATAATATGCCGTTTTTTCCAAGATGGCTACCATGTGCATTATAATTTTTTAGTACTTCTATTAACCACAGAAAAGTAGTCGCTAAACTCACAAAATTCAGTGAATGTAAACAAAGCGATAAACTTATCAATGTTTTGTCTAGGAATATGTACATATATCTAAAATGCAGAACGGGGGCTATTTTTAAAGGCCGCACTAAGAAATGAACACATATTTTCTGTGCTGATTTGACTGTAATGAAGCGTTTTCTTTCAAGCAGTATGCAAGAATGCTACATAAAAATATTAACGTTTAGATACAAGACCCATTTGATATGTCAATAGATAGCCAGGCTAAGACGCACTGGTTAGACAATATTGGTGCCATATGTCAGCAGATCTATCCTGCTCAAGATCAGAAGATTGAATCCTCAAGGTATGTTATGAACCAAGGTCAAGGAAGACACTACAAGTGTTAATTATTTCACTAAAGAAAGATATCTAGGAAGATCAACCAATATCTAAATATTTTTGCATAACTTGTCTCTTACAAGGAAGTCTATGAAAACGATGATGATTAAGTTCGGCCTTGGAGTAAGAGAGGTTTAAAATTATACAAAACAAAAATCTGCACTATCTATCTATAGGTTCTTTGCGCATTACAGTTACATTGACTGTTGGTCATTACCTTATGTAATATAAGGTATGTCATGAACTTCATTCAATTTGCCACGAAATTTGATGACAGTCCATGTTGCAGGTCAGATAGATGGCTATAGCTATAGACCAATATCACAAGCATAAAACAGTTTGGTTATAAGAGATTGAGAAATGCATAATGCAGCACTAAGAACAGAAAAGAAAGCAGATGTATACTGCTCAGGAACGAGTCAAATGAGTTCATATCGATAGATCAAATCAAGGACAGATACGATAAACCAAAAGTAGACAAGACATATTTTCAAAGCAGATGAAAAACTTTCTTCTTACTTTCTTAGGAGATGAAGAATTTTAAAACATTTTAAATGTGGATAGTTTAAACACAAATTATAGTCGACCCTAATGTTGAAGATAGCAAGAGAAGTAGAAAAATAGGAAAAGTCCACCGGTTAATGATCATATAATGAGAGTTATACCAGAGTCAATCTGTTAACCAATTAAGTAAAGCCAACACCGACAGACAGATTAAAAGGCGAACTCCATACTATATCTTTGAAACAAAAACTATCTCATTTCGATGGTTTTGTACATATTTTCAAGTTCGAATCAGCAATCTCGAGGAACCCTTTTGAATTCTTCCAAAACGATAATCAAGCTTATCTTCTGTATCTCTCAAAAACTGATGAAGTCGTTGTGAGTCTCATTCCGTCTGCACCATCATATACCTTATTTGCCAGTAGGATAGAACAGTCATTGGAATTGATATCAGAATAGTTCCTGTTTAAGAAACAAGTTGTTAAATTAGGAGATACATGCAGTAATCCTTACGAAAGTAGTAATCGTTTTTGTCGGAAAAGTAATCATCCCTAAACATTGGACAGGAAAGCTGTTAATATCGTTAGACTCTAAGAAAACAAGTAGGAATAGTATTAATACAAATCAAACATTATCCAGTAGTTTGTTTTACTCATGTTCGTGTAAGAAACATGCATGACTGTAATGAATGCAGTTAATTGTCCGCTTAAAACTGTTAAACACGACAGATATCAAGTATGAAGTCATGGCAAAAACAATAGTTTTCCTAGCGCATACGACAAGAGGAAGTCATGAGGCAAGACATTGTT
>JAOXYI010212569.1:0-11035 GCA_028566495.1 Lithophaga antillarum
AATGTCCTATATTCTATATTTAAATAGCAGCTAACATACATAGTTGCTAAAAATATTATCCTAGGAAAGCAATATAGAGGTTTAAAAAGCAGAACATGAGTGTAATAAAAACTATGAATCTTATTAGAAAAAAAAATGAATTCAATTGGAGTGATACTCTCTAAAATATCATTTGATGTTCACACGGTTAAAAAAGCAAATATAGTGATAAACGAAAAATCCCAAAGAATGTAAACACAATAGTATTTCCAAGTAAGCTCTGTTATAATTTTACAAAAAATGTTATGTTAGACTCCCAGAATCTTTATCCTTAAAAAAAGAAATATGACTTTTCATCATTTCATTTTAGTACCAAAAGAAAAAACAACATTGTATATATACATATATATATAAACACCGATAATTGCAATTATATTTGCACAAGTCTATTGTTGATATACATTATCCTCTGAACATAAAAGTGAATAAAGTGATGGCACTGTTGATTACCGACCGGTTTCAGTTGTGTCATCAGGGAAATGCCAGTGACGTTACCAATAGCGACGGTGCTATTAGGGATAGTGTTTATGACGTTACAGTGGTCTGCTGAATGCTTTTTCATACCATATTTAACTTTGGTTTAAAAATTCGAATAAATCTTTTCTCTTTTATTACTCTTTCACTTTCTTTGGAATGATGGAAAAATTTATACATCGGGAAAACGAAAAATAATGGTGTCTTATTTTTGACACAACTACGTATATGTCTACTAAGTCATATTATCTTGTACTGTGGTTGTCCAATTTGTTGTTTGTACACAGTCATCCATTTTCTAAAATCTCCTATTTGGCTAATGTAGGTTTCTTGACATCCATTGCAGGTAAGGAGGTAAATTACCTGTTTACACGAACAATCTATATCAGATTTAACCGTAAAGACCATTTTATTTTTAAATTCGAATGTTTTCGGTTCATTTATGTTAATACATGTGCCGCAGTTATGGTTATCAAATTTTTTAACTGACGGTTCACGTTGTTGATCATTTTGCTCGTATTTTGCTCTCGTTAATATTTTCTTTATGGGACAAATCAACGATACGGTTTGAAAAGTATCAGAAAGAATTCCTAAAAGACAATACAAATAGGAATCCTTTCTTCAAGCATTTGGAGAAACGTCAACCAGAACCGCCAAGAAATAACAGGAACACCGAAAACAGAAATCGGCGCAATAACAATGTCCAAAGAAAACCTCCACAAAACAGATGCGATGGATCCTATTCAAACAACCAAAATCAACGCCCACAATTACCATACAAAGAAAGGTATGACAGACTGGACTTTCCAAACTTGCAAACATACTAAAAAAATGAAGAGGCCCTCCAAAACTACCGTGCCACACAGAATACTTTTTAGGACAGCACCTAGAATACATACAACGCAGATAGCGGAAACTGAAAGTGAAGGAAACAAAACTACAGGAATTCAGGTAATAAATTTGTCAAACAGAGAACTTGATAAATGTGAAATATTAATTCTAGAAATGGGACTGAAATTTAATCCCACACCTAAAAGACAAAATGTTGATGAAATAAAAGAAGACTTAAATGAATTCTGTCAAAAACTCCGTTTAAGTGAAAATTTTCTAGATAAAGTCGACCCTGATTTATCCTTAGTTAGGAATAAAGGCGATTTTGTACCCAAACCAGAACAAAAATAAAAGTTTGGACAAATCACAGAAACTATTACCAAATACCCATTAAAAAACTTAGAGACAAAGAAAGAAGAAAATAACCTAACTCCAGAACAATGCGAAAGCATTGATGACCTGAAAAATGAAAAGGACATCATTATCAAAGAAGCGGATAAAGGAAACGCAGCGGTAATTATGTACACTAGCTATTATAAAAAGTTAGTCCTCGATATTTTAACGATCCAAATTATTATGAATTTTCAAATTTGTATCAGACAAAATTAGTATTATTGAAACTAAATGAAATAATTACGGATAACGGGAAAGGGCTTACTAAAAAGAACAAGAATATTTAGCACACTTTGTCTGCAAAGAAAGCAAATTCTACGGACTCCCAAAAGTTCATAAAAGCAAACTGATCAACGATACGTGTTCTACAAGTACATCAATTTGTGTCAAAATAGTAGTACCAAATGATTTAAAACTGCGTCCAATAGTAGCTGGTCCTTGCTGCAAAACATATAGCAATCTTTTAGATATTTTATTAAAACCCTATGTCCAACACGTCAAAAAACAAATATCGGGAAATAATACCGTCAAGAATATTGAAAGAGTTTATCACTAATGGACTGAAAGTAATACTTGAGAATAACTATTATAGCTTCGATAGTAAACATTACAGACAAATTAAAGGAACGGCGATGGGTACCAAAGTTGCCCCTACGTATGCCACACCGATTCTTGGGTATTTAGAAAATTTATTATATCAAAAAGTATGAAAATCATACTCAACTGGCTTTTGCTCTTCAAAGTTGTGTTTTGTTAGATAAATGTCTAAATAAGCATCGTGAATAGATATTTACTTCTCGACAACTTGATTGTTAACCAAATCATTTTCGTTTCTGTACCAGCTCGATTCCATGTTTTTCGTCCTTGTCACCGACAATAACTTCCTGTAATTCAACACCAAGAACTAAGACTGTTCAACTTGGTTAAAAAGTTTTTATTTATGTCAAATTAGAATCGAGATAATTCATGGAAGCCATAAATTTGTTGTCATTGTAACGTCGGATAGGTATTATATTCGTTATATTTTACCCCTCTCTGCCGCTCGGTGTAAAACACAAACATAATACCTATTCAATTTGAAAATTTCCAACACATTTATGGTTTCAAAGAATTATGTCTTAAATATACACGTTACAGTACTGGTAGTTAACTTGCCACTGCATACTAGTCAGTGTAGATTGATAGGTATGCTATTGAAATCTCCGTTTTTGGTATACACCGTATTTGTTTTCTCTAATAAAATAAACTCTGTAAATTTTTACATCTACTGTCTACTTACATCAGTTTCGCATTAATTTCTAAAATCAGGTTCATCTCAACATTGGATCTTTTTTTACATAAAAAACTGCATCACATATTTTTTTTAAAGTTTGTTCCATTATAAATTCGAGCTAGAACACACCATGTTTAGTTACATTTTACTTAGCCATTTATAATATCTATGGTCTAAAACTTTTCAGAAACCATTCACGATGTCACAACATATTTTAAAGAAATTTGGACACGGTTAATAAGGCTAATAATCCGCGCGCAGTAATATTCAGTAGATGTAGCAAGTCAAAAAACAAAAAAAAAAAAACAAAAAAACAAAAAAGAAAGAAACAGACAGAAATATCAAGAACTAATCAAACAATATCTAGACAGGATGTTTTCAGAATGTTGAGTAAAATAATTCATTGTAATTAAGACAAAAACTGGATGAATCAGACTTTTGACTGTCAACAGTAAATAGTAAAGGGTCAAAACTCAATTCGAAGTTCGACATTTTGATACGCAAAAAAATCTGATAATGTAAATAAAGTCTTTTTCACGTTTTCTTAACTTCATCTTTACTTGAATTCATTTGTAAATACAGTGAAGATCAGTCCTAATATGACATCAAGTTTACTTGAATCTCTCCAAATCTCTGGTTACAATTTCTGTCTCAGTAGTGATTAAACCAGAGATTTCAAAAAGTACAAGTTAACTTAATCCTTTTCTACGACTGTTTATCTAGGACAAAACATTTTCCTGATCTGTTTGACCGGTCATATCGGCTGCTTTTCTCGAGAAAATTTTTATTTCATATTTCTGCTTTTTTTGAAGAAGCGAAGACGTTTCTATTTCATTTGCATGAAGATCTGTAGAGAAATCTCTGCCATAAATGCATACACGCCCAAGTTTTAATTATTATATTTATGATATGATAATTGCACAATTACTCTAACGGTAATTTTAGAATATTTTATACTTTAATTATGTAATTATATGTAGATTTTTTTTGTTATGCTTGTCCGTGATTACAGATATAATCAAACTACGACTAAAATGTATAGTTGCTTATATATTTAACTATCAATTTGTTTTATAAACGTATGATACCAATTTCAGTGCGCAGGACACATGTTTCTGGAATAATCTTTATCGGGTACGCTCGAGACCAAAAATACTGGAAAGCCAAATATATATATATAAATAAAAATTTTGGGAGCATCAAAACCAAAAAGGACCTAAAGAGAACAGCCAAAACCGTCTAAGGTCAACTTTGTCTGAGGGAGTTGTAACCTTAGTTTTAGTATAATTTCATAATTTATAAACTGAAAATTAACAATCAAAGTGTATCATTAAATCATGCCGGTGCCGAAGCATTGGCTACTGGGCGGATGATACTCTAGGGGACTAACAGTCCACCAGCAGTGGTATCGACCCAGTGGTAGTAAATAAACGTATGATACCAATTTCAGTGCGCATAATATGAATATGGTGCTAATTTAAGGTCCAAGTTTAAGAAAAAAGTTTCCAAATTGTAAAATACATCAATCTTTTGTGACGAATATGTTTGATCTACTTGAAGAAAAAACTTTATGTCCTTTTTATAATATTCGATTGATCTCGATTTATTAATAGCTTGAAGAGATGAAATACGATTGATAAATTGTTCCCAGAAGGCAAGGTAGTAAGCCTCCCATTCATTACATCCCAGCTCTATTGTTCTACCAGGGGTGTTCTGAGCCAGATCACCCCTGATGTGTGTTGCTATTTTTTTCTATGTTGTGTTTTCTGTTGCATGTCCATATATTGTTTGTTTGTTCTTGTCTTCTTCGTTCCCGATGTTGCCTACGTCCTCGGATTGTTCCACTTTGATTGCTCCTTTCCTTTCCACTCGCCTTTCTTTTGAACTCTTTTCTAGTATCCAGTTATAATTTGGTGGAGAATCGAACCCTAGTCGCTTCCACGACAGTCTTCATTCTTAACCATTTCACAACGGAAGAGATACCAGAAAGCGTTACATTTAAATATATGTTTTTACTAAAAGAGGCTCAATACAGGTAAATAATAACAATAATAAAGAAATTTATTAGGACTAGTATTATCATAAAATTTTAACTACAGACGATCAATAATGCGTAGATATGGCATAAGAATAAAGCTGGGATGTAAATTAGATAAATTATTCGGACTTGGTATGTCTGTATAAGATACCCCTTCGGCGCAAGCGCCTTGGGGGCATCTTATACGGACATGCCGTGTTCTCATGATTTATTTAATACTGAAACTGGGTACTAATTTACTAATGACAGTACATTCGTAATTTCTATAGACAAACGAATGCATTGAGCAGAAATATTGCAAAAGAGTTACTATTGACCTAGCATTTAATTGGAAAAATCGCGGTCAGAAACTATTCGATCAGTTTAAAAACCATTATGTCAAGCTTTCTTGCCTCCCATTTTTGAAAAATAAATTGTGATTCTGTGTAGTTTATCAAATTTTGAACAAACAAAAAATAAAATATCATTTGTCACATATTTTTATTTTTTTTTCTTTTTCCTGATTAGCACAATGTGATTATTTTTTTTTCATTAACACGTAACGCAGTAAAACAACCTAGAATCTACTCACTAACAATGATTGTCGGAATAAAGAACTGATGAAAATTTAAATTGACGACATCTGAAATCAAGATTGTTTTTTTCCATGTATTCATCATTTTCGTCCTGTTCTCAAAACAGTTTTTCATTTTCATCATTTTCTCCGTTGCTTAGGATATTCCGTTCAAGGATATTGTTGGTTAGAGCAGCTATTAGCACATTGGCTTCCAGTGCAAAAAAGTTTTAGAATTTGGAAAATTCCCAATCACATTTAAATCTTTCAATTTGCTTCCGCAATCAATATACAAGATTTGTGACCAGAGTAGAAACGGTAACATAAGTGTCATGTGCAATATTCAGTTCTGAACAAAATTTAAAAAAAAAACCAAAAAAAACGATAATTCAGATATTAGCGAAATCGTCAAATTTAAAACAATAAGTCACCTACATCAAGATTATCCTTATTTTTACAATATCGATGAAGAAAACTTTGTATTTGACATTTGGCATTCGACTTGCAAATGATCAATTAGTTGATGAGCATTTATCTACTATTTTTTATTGCAGTGCCAATGCAGAAAAAAAAAGAATTGTTAGTTTCTAATGTCAATATAAGTAACAAGTACGATATAGCACAATGAAGCAAAATTAAATGCCCATCTAAAAAGTGTTTAGAAAATACTTTTACCGACTATACATGTATTTATATTTCTTTAAAAGAATTGCTTTTAATTATTGAAAAAACACATGGCACAACTCTATTGATATCGTCGCTTCAAAGACGTAAGGCGTGTGTTTAACCCTTTCTACCGTCATGCCAAATTTTCCGCAAGGTAATTTAAGATGAAAATGACAAATAACCCTTAATCTTGGTAGAAACTTAGGGAATCGGAGGGGCTTATAGTATTTTTGGATGAAAGAGCCAATGATAGCTACAAACATTGACAAACCATGTTTGTTCGACTTTATTAAGGGATCCAGTGATCAAGTGTCTGTGGACTGATTCAAAGTAGAAAAGATTATTTTCTAATTAGGTGACCTACCTGTGGTTAATAAATGGAGTTTCGGAGTAAGTTAAAGTACCTGTTGTATTGTTATTCGGAACCATCCATTACTTAGAACACCTTGAGTGACAACGGCAAACTCATCCCTAGGTTTGTAAAGTAGACATACAGCACTCACAGTGGGTTTATTATTTCCTACATGTATCTTTCGAAGACAGTCATATATGTCAGTATCAGCATGATACTTACACAAGGTCTGTGAAACCTTATTTTGTCTATCAGGGATTATATCAAATGTAAGGGCCCCGATCGAATGACATATTTTATCATGGATCAAGGAGTTCAGCCATTATTTTCTAGAAGAAAATAGAGGTACAAATTCCATGAAAATTGAAAATTTTGTGTGAAATTGAAATTTGACCAAACCTTTGAGGTTATTTGTACTATAATAGTTGACAATATGTTCATAAATTGTCTTACCCGATAAAAAGTAGATGTCGTAAGAGGTCGAAAACACTTACTATGTTGAGATATTAAATATTGTATTTTTAGGGCTGGATTTTCTTTCAACTCTTCATCGCGATAAAATTAAATGGTTCTGCTTTTATTGCAGACACTGTGCTAACTCTGTATCTAGAAAATTCATAAGTATTTAGCTACCTCACACTTGTAACTACTTCCTATAGTTTTTGTTTATACCTCAAAAACACGATCCAATAGAAGAAAGGAGAGTTCATAAACCGTATATCTACAGCACACAACAAAATCATTCTCGTCTTCGGAAGACGAGAACTAAAACTGATTGCTTGACAGTTACATCAATGCCCCTTGACTATTGGTTAGAAACAGACTGGTTTCCTGGTTGGTGAAGACTGACCTCAGATATTTATTTGCAGTAAATACATAGTACATGATTGGTTAATAATTTTAATGAAACTAGTTGGAAACCTCATGTGGCCTTCATTTATCCTAGCCCTGGACGATATGTCAGCCACTATGTGTTCCTATTGTAATTAAAAGAAGCTAAACATGTATACTAAACCAGTTATGTATATTTCGTCGCCATCTGTTCATCGTTAGAAAAAGAGTTAAAATGAGATAGATATGTTGCGAATACAATTCCTGTTTCATAGTTACATGTACACTTCGATAAATTTTAATACTTTAAAAGGCATTGGCTATTCAAAAATAGTTTCCCGTCATTCTAGTCCTAGGTAGGTATATTTTCAAGGTTCAAGATCATTTTAGTAAGAATTCAGTAAAAGTAATTGTATATAAGTACAGGTATTGTTACACAGGAAGTGGCCTTGTGATAAATCTGGCATTTGATCACATCTTACAATTCACTAATAAGCTAAAATCCAAATGTTCAGTCAACACTTTAAGACAAGAAACAGTTTGAAATTCAGCCATAGAGTATTTTGTTAAAATATGGCCCACTGACAGCTCTCTTGGATTTGCAATCGGTCCAAAAAAGTCACAACATTTGGTTGTGACCTTCCCAGAATCATCCATGACAAGTTTCAATTCTATTGGCCTTGTAGTTTCTGACAAGAAATTTTTGAAATTTCTGTTGATCAGAGCCTATTGTGGTCCATGGCGGCGACCATGTTGGATGACCAACAGCCTGAAAGTACAAACACTTGACTAGGCCCTTCCCAGGAACATTTCTGCCATTTTTGGTTTATTTGGTTCAGTAATTCTTGGGAAGAACATTAAAGTACGAAAAGTTTATGACGGACGAGAGCCGCCGGCCACCATATGATTGCAAAATCTCATATGGCCTTCAGCCAGATGAGCTGATAAAAATTGAACTGAGTCTCCTTTCTCAAGATTTAATGAAAATCGCCTTAAAAGAACAAGACTAAATAAAAAGTTGTGCTAAAAGATGGAAACTTTTTTAAAAACCAACAAAAGATCAATTACAAATACAAACATCGAAGTCAAACAAAGACACAACACTAAACATGGATAAAGGGGCAACTCCCTTCCTCCTAAAACCATATTGTTTTGCCAAATTTAAGGACCACTCCGATCCATGGACCTCCTAAGATAAACAGGTTTTATTCTGCGATCTGCAAATCGCTCCTTATCTATTCCGACTTTCTTTTATAACAGAAAGTACTGGAAAAGCTGGATTTAACATATATCGCAAAAATTTGCATCATGTTATTACAACCAATGTGATATATTAGTCGCTAATATTGAGTTACTCCTCTTTATACGTATATATGTCGAAGTAAAATTTAAATACTGCTGCTTATCCCTTACTGAAAAAAGATCTATTTTAAATTTCAATTCCTGAGTGTATAGATACTTAACAATTTCTTTTTTTTTTTTGATTCGGAGTTTTCAGAAATTTTTCCCGATTACAATGACTGTAATCCACAATATACAAAACACACCGCAGTCCAAAGATCTTATCACATATGTAAAGGGATTCAAACAGAACATTCAGAAGTAGTGAAGTTTTCTTTGCATTTGTGCGGTTTTTTCATTCTTTTTTTCCTTTGAGCTTTTTGAACATTCCCTACATTGTAGATGTTAAAGTCAATAATTATGTCCGTAAAAAAAAATAACCTCATAAATGCTGTTTTAAATCTACACTCCTCACTGCAGTTGTTTACTGTAAACAAGCAAAAATATAAGTAAGCATTGTAAATTAATTATCAAGAAAACAAACTGCAATAAGGCTATGGAAAGTATACACATTGGCTATATACTTTTAAACCTGAAGCCATGATTTACCTGAGAAAAGCCGGGTTGCAACAACCATACTAATTATTTTACATTCTCTTCATGCAGCTATATGTCCTTTCTTGTAAAAAGAGGGATATCTGTTCAAATTGTTTGTTATTTCTGTGCACCAGGGGTTTAAAATGTTGGGTTCCTTAAGGTACATGTTACACTTGGCCCAAAGGAAAATGTTCCTGTATACGTGTATTATCTAAATATTCACGTTGATGCGTATGTATTACCAATAAAATATTTTGCTAGAAATAGGACGTGTAAGAAGCGCTAAAATCTATAATGATTTTATTTGTTTACACATGAGCGCCATGCTTCAATACTTAAAATGCTTCAAATTGCACTTAGGTAGATTTTTAAATATTTAAGTATGACGCGCATGCGGTACTAATAAGATCGCCATAAAGTTTAATGCTTATTTCATGTGCAATTTCTAGTAGAAATATTTTGTTTGCACTCTATGCGCGTCATAACTAATTTGTACATAATGTTCACGTAAGTAGAGATATTTCTCTATAGGCATAATTATGGAAGCCGCCTTAGGCCATTGTCGTGTTATCGTGTCTTCATGTTTTCGCTTTACCATTTTACAAGGCGAAGGCACGACGACCAGAAAAAAACATGTTTCAGATAAGTATACGCATGTATGTGTACAATCATTCATACAGCAGGTACATGTTGAACTTCTTTGAAAAGTAAATAATGCTAGAAGACCATTTCAGATCAGCATAGTAATATAATGAAATGTACTAAAGTATTAACTTAGCCCTCAGGTAAAGCATCTTCTATCTATGATGTTGGCCGTACGATTGTCAAAATATATTGGACTTCCTGATCGACAAAATATTTGTCAGATTCGCTGGGCTAGGTTTTTAGCAAACAGCTGGCATTGGGATGACTATAAATTGAGCGCCTCTGCTTTCCAACTTATTTCTTTACTCGTATCAAAGTGAGATTATTCAAGATCGTTTTAGAAATGAGATAAAAAAAAACTTAACCTGGTCCTTTAATTTTATATTTTTTGACGTCTAGATGATTTTGTTGTCAGTAATCCAAGTTTTAGTGACCATATGCATCTTACGGTAAAGGCCCGAAAAAAGTTAAACAAAAGCTTTCAAATAACTGGCGTTTTGAAAGCCCGTTTTGAATACTCGATAGCGACTGTTGACAGCTCAGCTGTCGAAAAATCTGGTAACGATGGAAACTTTTCGCAAGCCGGGCTTTCAATTTTCTAGCTACCGTTAAATGTCCGTCGTTCAACACTTGCCAGCTGAGATTACGACAGTAAAGATGTACAAATGATGCACTGGACAATATTTTTAAAATTTCGTCTAATGACTTGACGGACTCGTTTTTTTACTTTTTCGACAGACCCCAAAAATGTATAATAACGACTTGGAAGCTTTCATCAAAGGCTATGGAGTGTTCAAAGATTTGAAAGCTTGTAGCTCTCAAAAGAACTGTCGAATGTTCAAAACAGATTGTTCATTTGAACACTCGCTACCTACAGTTGCCAGCTTTTTGACACTCAAATGTCGAACGCTAGGTAATTGGAAGCCTGGCGTTTAACTTTCGCCAGACCGATACTGTATGCTCTAGGGTACTCGAAATAAAGAACATAATAGAAACGAAGAAATCAGCTACGTACTTATTCCTGAAAATTGATACAGATCTTTGCATTCAGAAATTTATGAC
>JAOXYI010212678.1:0-11034 GCA_028566495.1 Lithophaga antillarum
TAAGGTCATCTGAAACTTTACAAAAATATTAAGCGGACATATATTTATCACACAAACCCGAAAAAGTTATTTCTAAGCAACAATTTCAGTTTATACACGTTATAAATAAAGATAACGCTAAATTTAACCTAAAACGTCTCCCTCAATCAAGTATGGGAATATCTTTGAATAATGTCGTCAATTAGTTCAACAGTTGATTGGAAATATTTTTTATAGTGGTAATTAAGATATCTAGATAGTTTTCTTGCAAAAAATTAAGAGACACGTTAAGAAAAAGTCATCCTATTTTACATACAGCTAACTGTACAAAGAATGGGTACCTTCACAAAAATTAAAATTTCAAAAAATGTGACGGTACGAATTTCTTACGACAAGGTGAAATTTGAAGTATACCCATTATACTATCATTTAAAGTAATTTCCAGCTGTGTGTTATTCCGGTTGATTAAACTCGAAATTTAAGCGGCTTTTTCGCCATTGGTCACCGTACTAATCCAAGGAACATACTGTAAAGTTTAATTCCATTCTTTAATGTGGTTTCAGACAAAAAGACTTTTTCAACCATTGAATCCTGTGTAAACTTTGTCCCCGTGGTGGCAGCTATCTTGGATTTACGATTGGCACCAAAAGTATAACTTGGTAGAGGACCATCTAAGAAACATTATGACAACATAACAGTTCCATCCACCATGTGGTTTCTGACGAGAAGATTGTTGAAATTTCACCCAATCAGAACACATTATTCATCCTGGTGGCCATGTTGAATTTTCGATCGTCTCCAAAATTATAAACTTGGTAGAGGACCATCCAATGAACATTCCTGTAAAGTTTTATTCCATTCTCTAATGTGGTTTCAGACAAAAAGACTTTTTTAACCATTTCCCGTTGAATCCTATGTTAATTTTGTCCCGTGGTGGCAGCCATCTTGGATTTACGATTGGCACCAAAAATAAAACTTGGTAGAAGACCATCTAAGAAACATTATGACAACATAACAGTTCCATCCACCATGTGGTTTCTGACGAAAAAAATTTTTAAATTTCACCCAATCAGAACACATTATTCATCCTGGTGGCCATGTTGAATTTTCGATCATCGCGAAAAATATAAATTTGGTAGTGGACCATCCAATGAACATTCCTGCAAAGTTTCATTCCATTGTCTAATGTGGTTTCAGACAAAAGGTTTTTTCTACCATTTCCCTTGAATCATATGTTAGCTTTGTCCCACGGTGGCGGCCATCTTGGACAACATTATGACAACATTGCAGTTCCATAGACCATGTGGTTTCTGACAAGAAGATTGTTGAAATTTCAGCGAATCAGAACACATTCTACGCCCTGCGGCCATGTTGAACTTCCTATCGGTACCAAAAGTATTAACTTGATAGAAGACCATCCAATGAACATTCCTGCAAATTCTGATTCTATTCTCTAATGGGGTTTCAGACAAAAAGACTTTTTGACTGTTTCCCATTGAATCCTATGTTAAATTTGTACCGCGGTGGCGGCCATCTTGGATTTCTGATCAGCACCAAAAGTATAAACTTTGAAAAGGACTATCTAAGAACCATTATGACAACATTACAGTTCCATCGACCACATGGTTTCTGGCAAGAAGATCGTGAAATTTCACCCAATCAGAACACATTTTTCACCCTGTCGGCACCAAAAGTATAAACTTGGTAAAGGACCATTAAGACCATCCAGTGAATATTCCTGCAAAGTTTGATTCCATTCTCTAATGTGGTTTCAGACAAAAAGACTTTTTCGACCACTTCAAACCTATGTTAACTTTGTCCCCCAGGTGGCGGCCATCTTGGATTTCCGATAGGCACCAAAAGTATAAACTTTGTATAGGACCATCTAACAAACATTATGACAACATTACAGTTCCATCGACCATGTGGTCTCTGACAAGAAGATTGTTGAAATTTCTGCCAATCAGAACAATTATTCGCCCTGGCGGCCATGTTCAATTTTCAATCGGCACCAAAAGTATAAATTTTGTAAAGGACCATCCAAGGATCATTGCTGCCAAGTTTGCTTCCAATCCGTCCAGTGGCTTCAGATAAGAAGATTGAAATGTGAAAAGCTAACGACGGCGGACGGACGGAGGGACGACGACGGACGCCAAGTGATGGCAATAGCCCTTCGGGTCAGGTGAACTAAAAATGTGAGTAGAAAAATTTCTGACCAAAAGAAAGACATTGAGCAAGCCACAGTAACGGTCAAGGGAGAGAGTAAGAAATTAAAAGAGACTTTAACTGATTTACAAATAAAAACAATGAAGGATAATTTAGTTGTTTATACAATGTAATATTCCTGAAATTGGGGTTGAGAACTGTTTTATTAAATGCTACATTTTTTTTAACGAAGTCTTAAAATTCAGGACGCCGCTCATAAAATACAGGTTAAAAGTGCGAACAGAATGGGAAAAGCCGGATAAAAAACCTCGACCAATGATTGTCAAATTTAAGTATTTACTCAACGGCAGGAAGATCGTAAAAATGCCTCTAATCTAAGGGAGCCGACTTTGGAATTTCCGAAAAGTTATCAAGTGAATTAATTTTCTGAAAATACGCAGATATTGTTGCTTAAACTTAAAGAACTACGCAGTAAAGATATTAAAGCTTATTTTATCAGAGATAAGCTGTTTGTTGCCGGAAAGAGTACATAACACCATAGAAATTGTGTAGAGGGCAGTTACAAAATACTATATGTCTGAGTTGGAATAATCATGGCATTTCTTCACGTCATGATGACAATGAATTTTAAATATTATTAATGATTTTGATTTATTGTTTCTGTGCGAAACATGGTTGAATAACAATTCTGCAGTTTACATAAATGGTTTTGAAATTTTGACCTGTGTTGGTAGGTCATAAAATATTGATATTAGAAATGAAAGCGGTATAGCCGTATATTGTAAACCAAATATTATTAATGGTATTTGTGTTGAATAAGATTTCAAATGTAGCATTGTTTCGGAAAAACTAAAAAAGAGATTTTTTTGTTCACAAAGACACATATATTTTTTTTATATATTCTCCATGAAAAATCTTCCGTTTATAATATATTTATGAACTTGTTGAAGAAATTTTATTAGAGTATAAAGAAAAGGTTAGTGTATTGGTTTTGGGGGATTTGAATAGTAGAGTTGGGTTGATGAATGAGGAATTGGGTTATGATAATCTTGATCGATATGTTGGTAGTGTAATGCATGATAAGCTCCCCATATTTCCTCAATGGATACAACCATTAACAAATTTTGGGGAAAAAACTATTCAATTATGTCATAGATTAGGTAATGATTTGACAAGTGAAACATAACATCATTCCGGAGTGAACAGAAGCGTTGTTACGTGTCATAGTAAACTTTTGGTTGTTTAGCTATAAACTGATGAAATGGTACTACAAATTGTGTTCTGATGTTCGCATTATACATGAACTGTGTCGTTTGTGTTAAATGGGTAGGAATTCACAAAGGAATAAGAGAGAAAGGATTAAGAGCTCTACCACAGGTTTGACTCCACCCTTCAAACAAAAGAACATGGCGACAACAATAACACAAACACAAGATGTGTCTCAGCCTATTGCTCAAGCAAATGAATCATTATATGGAACGAACAGTTTTAATGCTATGATGAATCCTAGTACAAAATGTAATAACATCAATATGACTTATAGTTGTACCGCAACAGAACGGGTCTCCGTTACCAGTCATAACAACTCATCCCCCTTTTTGTCACAACCAAACTTTGAGCTACCAAGACAGAGTAAACCATCAGTGTCTGCCTGGCCTCAGCCTCAACATTCCCAGATGAGACCATATAATTTATCGCATGGTATTCAAGCTCAACAATCACAAAACATTATCCAGCCAAACCTGTCAACAAATCAACTCGGCCAATCGAACACACCCACCAATATGTCAGTGGCCTTCGATATGATGTTTGCTACACTTAATACATTAAATCAAAGATTTGACGGTTTTCAATCACAAATGAGTCAACAATTGTCTAAATTATATTTGTTAGAAAACATTGAACAACGTCTTATGTCACTAGAAAATAGTTTAGGTGCTATAAAAAATGATATTGCCTCCATGCAAAATACTTTTGCAAGATCACGTAAATACCTTGGCTAAGGAAGAAAGAATTTAGTTTTATGAATTTAGTGAAATTGTCAAGCAGTATGATTTATTGTTTTTCTGTGAAACAAAGCTAGATGAACATGATATTCTTGATTTACCTGAGGGTTATTCATATTTTTTGAAAAATAGAAAGAAATTTGAAAAAAAGTCTGGGAGTATTGCTATTGTATTTAAAAAAAGAGTTTGAAAAGCATATTGATTTTTTGCATAGCGAGTGTGATTATGTCCAATGGTTAAAGCTATCTAAAGAAATTTCTTGTATTAATAATCAGACTTTGTTGATTGGGTGTGTTTATATACCACCAGAACAATCGAGGTATTCGACGGATGAGGCCTTTAATGAGATAGAAGATGAATTAATCTCTTTACAAAAAACAATAAATATTTTTCACTTGTTCGCGATTTTAAGTCTAAAACTTCAACCTTAGATGATTACATTATTCCAGACGAAGAATTACTAAACATATTAGATATTTTGATGAGGATGATGATGTTTTACCAGCATTGTACGATTTTGAAAATTTGACTAGGTATAGTATAACAGTATTAATTACTGTAATTCTATAAATTTTTTTGCATAAATGGATTATATGTACACAAAACATAAAAAAATAGCATTTGATTTATAAAAGGAAAAAAAAGTGTTAAAACGTAACAAAATAAAATTTTTACTTTCCCAATCAAAAATTTTAAATATATTTCGCTCTAAAGAGCGAACGATATGAATATTTTTTAAAGGTGTTTGTTATGGTTTGGGAATATATTTTATTTTTTATTTTTTTTGTCTTGTTTTAAAGCGGGTTTGGGGGTAAAATGGAAATAATTTTTTTTTTACTTGTGTGAAGGAAAAAAATCTCACAAAATTGCTATTCCTTGCTTTAAAGTGGGTTTAAGGGGTAAAATAAAGATAATTTTTTTTGAATTGTGTGAAAAAAAATCTCACAAAATTGACCCCGTATCAACTACTGACCAGTCGTATAAAAAAGCACAAAATATGTGACCGTAACTCAGAATGTGACTTATTTTAGCCCTTAACACAGACCGGTCATGAATAAATGCTCAACATATGTGACCCGCTGCTCAGAATGTGATATATTTTTACCTTTTACATATGCACAAAATATGTGAACATTACCCAAAATGTGATATATTTCAGCTGTAAACACAGAACGGTCATATATAAATGCTCAACATATGTGACCGCTGCCCAGAATATGACATATTTCAACCCTTAACAGAGACTAGTTATATATAAATGTACAAAATATGAGACGGTTAGCTAAAATGGGACATATTTTAGCTCTCCAGCAAGAAACCTAGTATCCCATCGCAACTTCGTTGGCGAGGGGATAATAACCTTTGCCGGAATGATGGTCTTAAGTATACACATACATCCAAATAGTCTCACGCATAAAATGGACCAATACACAAAAGTTCGCACACAAGCACAGAAAACATTTGCACACGCGTGAAGACGAAAAAATCAAAACAACAGAAATAAGCACTTCTCAGACGCTCACCCGGAGAGGAGTGAACAGTGAACATTTTTAGCAAAAAGAAAAGAAAAGATCAGCAACAACAACAAAAAAAAAAAAAAAAAAAATAAATAAAAAAAAAGGACACGATAAACCGTTAAAACTATTTGCCACAGGTTGGTGAGTTTCTTGCGGGACATTCCGCTTTCTAAAACAATAACCTTGTTGATGCGATATAGCTGGAAACACTGCTGAAAGTGGTGTTAAAATCCATGCATTTTTTGTTTTGTTTTTATTTGTTTGTTTGTTTTTCCCTTTTTTTGTTGTTGATTTGTTGTTTTATTTTTTCTTTAATAAATCATTTCTTTCTTTCATTTCTTCTTCTGTTTTATTTTAAAAAATACTAATCAGGTTTTAGTATCTGCTAATGTTATACTTAATTATGGGCTGCATTCATCATTTCTTGATATTTGTATTACTGCTTCATCTGTCACTTTTCGTGTAATTTAAAAATACGCAAAAGATCAACAATTCAGAAAAATATGCCAAAATAGCTGAGAAATGTTTGACGGTCTACACTGATGAGAACTAAAGGGGTACTTTACTGTACCGTCCAACTAGAAATAATCGAGATCGCCATTAGTTAGCGGGAGGTGTTTGTACGTTCTACACTTGATATTTAATGCGCTTAGCCAATCAAAACAGTAAAAGGTCTACTATGGTCTGTTCAAAATACAGAACATGAACGAAGCGAGGACTGAAATCGCGGCGAATACAACAAACATACAATGTATTAGTATCGCCTGATAAGGTCATACTAAACAGAGACAAGAGTCCGTTAGAGTCGACAAGAGACATTAAGTAGACTAAATGCGGACCGCATATTTTGTATGCTTCTGTGATATCTAGATGAAGGGCATCTTGAACCGTAATAAAAGACAAGATGGACCATTAATCTTAGGAGGGATATTTTACAGATTTTTGTTTGCTATATAGATCGTCAGAGGGTGAAATCTAATCAGATTTTGGGAATGAAAAATATTCAAGTTGCCAGTTGTCACGTTTGACGCGCTATGGTTTTAGTCGGGCAAGACTTCCATCTGAATCCCCCTACTGGTACAAGTACTGTATGTGCAGTTACTTCTGTGAGCTTCATGAAGAACTATAAAAATCCAGCTCAGCATGCTGGTCTAGAACATCAAGCTGATCAAAATTTTGCATAAAAAAATATCAAGAATAATGTTTGCTTTTATCATGTATACCTGCAAAAATTTCTGACATGATGTAGTTAAACAATTTATTTACTGATTTTCTTTTTTGAAAACAGAAACATACAATAGTAAGTATAAAAACCTTTGATACCAATACATTCGGGTACAAATTTTGTTGCTAATAGACTTAATATCCAACACTGAGGTCTAGGTAACAATGTCATTCTGTACTTCAAGTGTAAACAAAGCTAATCATGTGTAATCATGATGATAGTCTTTATATCATTCTGATTTTTTTCACCCTGACATGTTATCATACCCCATCCCTCCAAATTTATGAAAGTGGCCCGAAAGCCAGATTTTTATCATAGCTGCCAATATAATTTTAATTTTGTTCTTACATTACTATAATATTTGATATCACATATCCTATATAATTTCAATTTTGTTCTTACATTACTATATTTGATATCACATATCATTGGAACAGGATGTGCATCTATGAAAATCATAACTAATATGTCATCATGGTGGAAGCTTCTATAAACAAAACCCTTATTGTTTTACTCACCTTACATATTTCATGTACTTCTCCGTTCATTAAAACCAAATTTTTATGACAGTTGCTAATCAAGTTTTCAATTTTGTCCTTACATGACTTATTATTTGACTTCTCACTTGATTAGTATTGGAAAAGTTGGACAATGTTTCTTTGAAATCACAATTTCTTCACACTAGAAGTTTCTATGAACAATACTTCATGTAGTTCTCAGTTCGTAGAAAAGCCAGATTTTTATGACAGTCCCCACAAAATTTTTAATTCGTCTTACATCACTAAAATATACATATATATATATACATGCACGAACAAAATGTTTACTGTTTTACTCATCTTACATAATGATGTACTTTTCAGTTGATAAAACCCACATTTTTTAATGATATTTGCCCAAATTTCAATAACTAATGAAAAATGTATACATTATTAGTTTGGCAAGTGATACTTTCTTGACCGTGGAAGCATTTGTATTTCAATCTTTACCCTTTTGTTTCTTCCATCTATATTTCCCAGTACTTTCACAAGTATGCATGTATGTATGTATATATGTTCTTACAACATGTACAAGGATAATATCCGAAATGCACACTGTCAAGCCTCTTTTTCTACCAAAAACTGTTTCCGACTTGAATAATATATACTGTTAAACAAAAAATTGTTTGTTTCGTCTCCTTTCATTGCATATCTGTTTGTAAAACGTACTGCCGGAGGCCGTGACAGACAAGGAAAAAAAAGGGGGGAGGCGTACATGTATTACGAAAAAACCTCCTTTTATCCATTGTTATTCAGCATTTATAAGGTAACACTGTGAATTATCGATTTCATGATCTTTAGTTGCTGTAGATAAGACAATAAAACACTCATCAGTTGACTTGAGTCGTTACACGTGTTCCTAACGAGTGAAGTAGGTTATCAAAGAACATGTGTTTATTTCCTTGCGTACACTATTTAAATGTCACGAATTATGAAGTACAATAAAAAATGAATAAAATGTGACAGATTTTTCAAAATAATCCGTATTATGACTTAATTTTAACGTTTTACATCTTAAGAGGCGATGATGTCGTCCATTTGCAATTTACCTCTTTGTTTACTATCACTACTACATTGTCACCCATTAAATGGCCATTAAATGCTACCATTAAATTAGCATTAAAATTTCATTAAAAAAAACATTAAAAAGCTGTTAAAGGTACAAAATTAAGACCCATTAAAACTGAATTCTTTTTGTTAAAATCCATTAAACTACAGTTCATGGCCATTAGTTTTGACAGTATTAAAACCATTAAATATATATTTAATAGTCATTAAAATCAACAAAATAAAAGCCATTAAAATTCCCTTTAATGGGTATTAATCAAACCCCATTAAAGTATATTTCATGGCCATTACACACTATTTCAGCCCATGAAATTTACAACCAAAATTTAATGGCCATTAAAGCTGTTCTATTTAACACCCATTAAGCAACAAAAGGTTAATGGTCATTAAAAAAAATTAAGGGGAAACTAAAATTTAATAGCCATTAAAGGTACAAAATTAAGGCCCATTCAATAAATTTTATCAAAATTAATGGGAATTTGCCGTGTTTAATGGCTTTTTTAATGGCTGTTACATTTCAGTTAAAAATAATATTTCGTCACTTGTAATGGCTCTTAAATTCCCATTAAATATTTCATTTGTAATGGCTCTTAAATTCCCATTGAAATAAAACTGCTTGCATTCCCACTAAACCTGGATGCTTGCGACATGTTGGTTTTGATCGATCCCGACGTTCAAAATAATTTGGGATACCATTAGATCAAGATATATATATATATATAAAACAGGATTTCACACTACTTAAGACCCTGTATTTAAAGAAACTCTTCAACAGCTTGGAGCTTTGGGAAATACTAGCCAACAACCAGCCTTTATCTGGATGTCATTATTTTCACTGAAGTATTTGTAAAAAGCATGCCTGAAAGCTCAAAACTGTTTTGAGTTTTTACTACTTATAAATGTTATACATATATATAATCAATGCTGTTGTACAGTCAATATCATCATTATAAACATTTTTGATCCTTCTTTTCATTGATTGCCACTAATATTAGCTATATATATATATATATAGTACTGTTAATTAGAAATAAAACTTTATCAGGTTTATTTTATTCCCTACACCAATATCCATCTCAAACAGAAGCAGTACTGGAAATTCTTGTCAAGTCAAGGCTGTTGGAGAATATGACATACAACATTGGAAGTTACAACCCAAACGCTTTAATATCAACGATACCTGAAGTTAATTACTGACAAGAACTTATAAATCACTTTTCATCATGTCTTTCTTGGTAACAGATCAAAGGCAAAGTCATCCTCACATGTCAAAACTGCTGTATGAAATTTCTACTAAAGCTGGGCCATACCAGGTGATATTTTCGAAGCTATAAAAGCTTAAGCTTGTCAACCACATAGTTATGTAATGGTCACTGCTGGCAACAGTTACCAATGGCTGCAATTTTTTGACAGAAAAAAACAACAGTAACAAAATAATAATAATTAGTCAAGAAGGGAGTTGACCCATGCACAAGGAGTGTGTCAACAGAACCAGCATGAACTTATACTTGTACGATGACAATTAGCCTTCACTATTACTGGGGAGGAAATCAGTACCGACCTCCAGCAAGTGGCTGATAAAGTAAAACTTTCCCACAACAATGATTCTGTGATGGTGCTCCAGACACAACTTGACTCTTGAGGGTGATATTTTGTTTGCAAAATGTATATACAGTGTATAGTAATGTACAAAAATATTAATATCAATGTGTGCAAATAAATTTTATTAAAATACAAATGCAAAGCTTGTTTTTACTACATCAACCATGTATACAATATAAGTAGTCCGACTTGAAATTAGAATAGCCTGAGCCTGTAGCAAACCTGAAGAATTTCTAGTATATCAAGTATCACCATGAAATTACACAAAACTTTTCACTGAATATAAATTCCAGTTTTAAAATGAGCTGATCATTTGGATAAAAAAAAAGTTTGTTTTGTGACAAAAGCTCAAATGACCAATAGACCATGAGCTAACAACTGATGTCTCCCCTATCATATTTCAACCTTTAACCCTGAAGTGTAGCCTTCTTCCTACTGAATACAAAAAATATGAGCCGAATAGGAATCGACCATATGATAAAGTAATAATAAACATTTATGCATTGCATTAAGATATACAAATGTAGCTTAAATGATCAAATTTGTGTTAACAACCTCAATCTGTGCTCAAGTTGCAAATGTATTTGATGTGATCTGATTTCCAAACATTTTTTATACTATGAAAATACAAGTGTGCATTGATACAAAACAAAGCATGGAACATGTATCCATTTTAATTTGCTATATGGTCGATTTTTATCTGACACATATAATGATCAATTATTCCAAGTTTCATTAAAATCAGGGAAAGTCTACAGTTTTGATGACATCCTTGTATGATATACAGATTTGAAATGTCTCCCCACTTCATGGGGGAGGGGGGGGGTAATAAAAAATAGACTGGGAACCAAAATTCAAACCTGATTTTGGTCTCCAAGAAAAAAAGCGGAAATGACGCTACCGGATGTCAAAATACGGTAAAATAAAGAAAA
>JAOXYI010212786.1:0-11034 GCA_028566495.1 Lithophaga antillarum
GGGGGGGTATGCATCTACTCGGGCAGAACACCAGTTTCTAGTTCATAACTTCTGTAAAAACTGACACGTACATGCTCATATATGGTAACAGAATTTATCATTCTGAAATGGACTAATACTGATCAAACATTACTTTATAATCAATTTGAATATGCGTAAGGAAAAATATGCTTTTGCCTTAAAAATAAGTTGCATTCCGATCGATTTTCGATTATAATCGATAATCTGAACATCACTAAGTTTAACGTTGGACCGTAGTGGAATTTTACATTTTCGTTAACTTCTCTGAAACTGCTAGGCCAACTTTAATCAAACTTTGATTGAATGGTCCTTGGATGGTCCTCTTTAAAGATTATGTTCGGTTTTGCTGAGTTCTATCCAACATAGCCGCCATGGTCGGCCATAGTTAAACATTGGACCCATTGGGAATTTTACATTTTCCTTAACTCCTTTCAGCCTGCTCAGCCATTTTAAACCAAACTTTGGTTGAATTTTTCTTTGATGGCCCTCTTTCAATATTCTGTTTTGTTTTGAAAGTCACTATCCAATGTGGCTTACAAGGTCCAACATAATTTAACTTTGGACACCATTGGAATTTTTACATTTTTATACCCCACGCAATGAAGTTTGCATAGGGTATTATGTTTTTGACTGGTCCTTCCGAGTGTCTGTCCGTCTGTCATAGCATGTTGTCGCCAGGATAGCACCTTCATTTTTATACGACTGCAAAAATTTTGCGGTCGTATTATGGTATGATGCTGTCGTCGGCGTGGACATTGGCATCTGTGAACAGGTAGGTTTCCGCTCAATAATTTTTGTTTTAGTGAACCGATTATTTTTATATTTTATGACAATTATTATCATGATTATTGGTACTAAATAAAGGTTGGTATTGATTTTGGGGGTTGCATCTCATATCCTTCATCTGGGAGGGGCCCAAAAGGGTTTTTTTAAAAATTTTGAATATTTAAATCATTTGACATCCGATTTTGATGGAGTTTCTTTTAATTGAATTTCTTGTTGAAAATGATATTGAATGGACCCCTCCAATATGATTCTATATATTACCGTTTTCAAGTTATGAGGGGGGCAAAAAAGGCCACGCCCAAAATTTTAAAACTTTTTTATTTCTCATCCGATATTGATAGATTTTTTTTTGCAATAGGTTCCTTTATGAAAAGCATTTTTTAATATAACTTAACGTTTTTGAGATAAAAGGGGCTGAAGGGGCAAAAAACACCATTTTCAGAGGTACATAAGATTTTCATTTTTCATCCAATTTTGATGGGATTTTTTTTCATTAGATTCCCCTCAGTGAAAGCTCTCAGGAGAATGTCAACAGATTTTTATACGACCGCAAAAAATTGGGGTCGTATTATGTTATGGCAATGTCGTCGGCATCGTCGTCGGCCTTTTCTGTCTGTGGACACTTACAGGTAGGTTTCCGCACTTTTCTTTTGCTATGGTGAACCGATCCCAACAATATTTTAACATTATGATCCCTAGTATGAGTTATCGTGTGGGATTGATTTTTAAGATTCCAGCCCCTACCGTTTTATTGGGAGGGCCCCAAATGGTTTTTTTTTGTAATGTCCCCGTCGCTAGGCGGTCGGGGGCATTGAGTTTTATCCCCGTACGTACGTCCCGAAAATGGTTTCCGATCAATAACTTTTGAGAAAATGAATGGAATGATTTGAAATTTTGATATGTTGTTAAGGACCAATAAATACATTTTTTTTGTACAGATCAAGTTCCAATTTGAAATGTTTCACATTTGCCGTTCCGGAGTTATGCCCTTGAAATAGTCGTATTTCCTATATTTCCAAAAAACCAAATCTCATGACTGATTAACATATTGTTATGATTGGTTTACGATGCATAACAGATTGTCAAGAGTGCTTTGCAAGCTATTTACGAGAAATCAATCCGCAAAGACTCATGGACAGTCATGAAAAAATTTTTGACAGACATGTCAAAAAATTTTCACCTTCTTTCACGGACTCTTTTGCGAGTGTCCACGAGTAATAAAGAGTTTTTTATGGATGTCTGCGAGTAAGATGCGGATACTTACTATAGACTAAGAGTTTGCAATCTGTAAGGAATAGTAAGAAAAATCCATGAGTGTGAAGGTGGTATAATTGATCATGTGCGACAATTGTTCCATTATTATAAAGGAGTAATGGCCTTGAAAGCCTCAAGCAGGGCGACATATAGGGATCACTTTTGTCAACTTTCATCCGTGTCGTCATCATCGGGGCTACATAAAATGTTCATTTTTCTTCTGATTTCGATGGCATTTTTTTCATTGGATTCCTCTCAATGAGGGATTTCAAAATTGTTCAGCCGATTTTTATACGACCGCAAAAATTTTGCGGTCGTATTATGGTATGATGCTGTCGTCGGCGTCGTCGTCGGCGTTGGCGTCTGTGAACAGGTAGGTTTCCGCTCGATAATTTTTGTTTTAGTGAACCAATTCTCTTTATATTTTGTGACAATGATTATTGGTAGTAAATAAAGGTTGGTATCGATTTTGGGGGTTCCAGCCCCTATCCTTCATTTGGGAGGGGCCTAAAAGGGATTTTTTAAAAAATTTGGATATTTTAATCTTTTGACATCCGATTTTGATGGGGTTTCTTTTATTGAATTTCTTGATGAAAATTATATTGAATGGACCCTTCTGTATTATTCTATCTATTACCGTTTTCGAGTTATAAGGGGTTAAAAAAAGGCCACGCCCAAAATTTTGAAACTTTTTTTATTACTTATCCGATTTTGATGGGGTTTTTTGCAATAGGTTCCTTTTGAAAAATGCAATCAAAGATACCCCAAACATTTTTTATTATAATTTACCGTTTTCAAGATAAAAGGTTCCAAAGGGGAGAAAAAAGCATTTTTAAGGCTACATAAAATTTTTATTTTTCATCGGATTTTGGTGGGATTTTTTTCATTAGATTCCTCTCAATGAAAGCTGTCAGTAGTATGTCATCAGATTTTTTCTATCTCTTACCGTTTTCGAGATAATAGGGGCCAAAGGGGCCAAAAACGCCATTTTGAGGTATTCAAAAAATTTTCATTTTTCATCCAATTTTGATAGGATATTTATCATTGGATTCCTCTCAATGAGAACTTTCAGAAGTGTGGCAGCTGATTTTTTCTATCTCTTGCCGTTTTCGAGATAAAAGGGCTGAAAGGGCAACAAATGTCATTTTTAGGTGTATATAAAATTTTCAGTTTTCATCCAATTTTGATGGTATTTTTAATTTAATCTTTAGTTTTATATAACTCAAATATATTACTGTGTCAAACAAATTATTGTGTCAAACATATTACTGTGTCAAGCAAGTACTATTTGAGTGTTCTGTTGTCAACATGTTGCGGTCGTATCATGCGAAGCTCCTCAGTTTCTATTTCTTGCGGTTTTCGAGATAAAAGGGGCTGAAAGGACCAAAAACGCCATTTTTGGGGCTACATAAAATGTACATCTTTCATCCGATTTCGATGGGATTTTTTTCATAGGATTCCTTTCAGTGAGAGCTTTCAGAATTGTTACAAGGATAGTTTTCTATCTCTTATGGTTTTCGAGATAAAAGGGGCCAAAAGGGCCAAAAACGCTATTTCAGGGGATACGTAAAATGTTCATTTTTCTTCCGATTTTGATGGGATTTTTTCCATTGGATTCCTCTCAATGAGAGCTTTCAGAATAATTCAGCTGATTTTTCTATCTATTACCTTTTTATGAGATAAAAGGGATGGAATGGGCCAAAAACGCCATACGGTGTCAAACATATTGATGTATCAGATACATTTTTGTGTCAAGCAATTACTAGAAACAAATTTATTTGTAGTGGTCTGTTTTCAACATGCTGCTTTCGTATCATGCTGCACTTGCGAAGGCCCTCAGTTCATTCTCTCTACAAAGAGCGAGCAGGCTTCTTAGGAAGACTTAATACAAAGTTTAAATTCCTGCAGCATCTGTCAGTTCTACCAACCGGTCTGCTGTGTTTAAGAGATGTTTCAGAATGTTAAATTCTCTATATCAAATTCCTTTAACGATTGAATTTCATTGAAACTTTACCATGAACAAAATTTCACTTCTAATATCTGTAGGACAATAGCTGATTAGTGTATGAATTTGTATATCAGTTAAACTAAATTAAAAACACTCACTACCAAACTTAATATCATTGTTTACATTGAATTCATTTGCACAAAAAAAAGGCCATGTGAGCTTTTCTCATCACTTTGCGTCAGTCGTCCGTCCATCCATCCATCGTCCGTCCACAATTACAAAAAAATCTCCTCTGAAACCGCTTTGCCAATTTTGTCGAAACTTTTGTGGAATGCCTTAGATGGTCCTCTTCAAAAATTATGTCCGACGACCCTACCCTCAAACCAAGATGGCCGCCAGGCTAAAAATACAGAAAAGGGGGATGGTGGTCCCTTTCCAAAATTGTGTTCGCTGACCCCGACCTTCGATCAATATGGCTGTCAGGCTAAAAATAGAAAAAAGGGGGGATGAATTTCAAAAATCTTCTCCTCTGAAACTGTTGTTCAAATTTTAACCAAACTTTGATGAAATGATCCTTAGGTGATCTTCCTCCAAAATTGTGTCTGGCATTTCCAACCTCCAACCAAGATGGCCGCCTCAGCCGAATTTAGTTTAACATAGGACCCTATGGGAAATTTGTTAAATAATCTTCTTATTTAAAATGGCTTGCTCAATTAGAACTAAACTGTGGTTGAATAGTCCCAAGGTGGTTCCTTTTCAAAATTGTGTTGGATGACCCCATCCGCCAACCAAGATGGCCGCCTCTGCCGAACTTAGTTTAACATTGGTTCCTTTGGGAAATTCATTAAAAAATATTCTCATCTCGAACTACTAGCTCAATTGGAACCAAACTTTGGTGATCCTCTTTCAGAAATATATCCGATGACCAGGCCTGCCAACCAAGATGGCGGCCATAGCCGTACTTAGTTTAACATTGGACCCAATGGGAAATTCGTTAAAAAATGTGGAACTATTATCTAGATTAGAACCAAACTTTGGTGAAATGGTCTTTAGGTGATCCTCTTTCAGAAATATCTCTGATAACCTGGCCTGCCAACCAAGAAGGCCACCACAGCCAAACTTAGTTTAACATTGGACCATATGTGAAATTCATTAAAAAATCTTCTTGTCTGGGAACTACTCGCCAGTTGGAATTAAACTTTGATGAAATGGTCTTTAGCTGATCCTCTTTCAGAATTGTATCCGATGAACCTGCCCACCAACCAAGATGGCCACCACAGCGGAACTTTGTTTAACATTGGACCCTTTGTGAAATTCATTAAAATTCTTCTCGTTTAGAACTGCTTGCTCAGTTGGAATTGAACTTTGGTGGAATGGTCTTTAGGTGATCCTCTTTCAGAATTATATCTGATGACCCGACGTGCCAGCCAACCAAGATGGCGGCCACAGAGGAACTTAGTTTAACCTTATGGGAAATTTATTTTTTTTTAAATCTTGTTTTCTGGAACTACTTGCTCAACTGGAACCAAATTTTGGTGGTTCCTTTTCAGAATTGTTTCAATGACCTCACCTGCCAACCATATGGCTGCCTCAGCTGTACTAAGTAACCTGTGGGAAATTCTTTAAAAAAAATATTCTTGCCTAAAACTGCTTGCTCTGTTAGATTACAATGTCAATGTTATCCTGGCAACAGTATGCCAGGTGAGCGATTACAGTCTCCTGGGAGCCTCTGGTTTTAAGGTTTCAAAGAGAAGCTGTGAAAAAAGCATCATCAGATTTGTTCTATTTCAGATCTAGGTCACATGAATGACATATGGGGATTTCTTAGACTGGCATTTGCGACAGATTTTGAGAATGGCGAAATAAAATCACTAATACGGAGTGTATGCAATCATGTGATCAAGGAGATGGGTACTGTGAGACTCTTAGTGGAATCGCCTCCTCCTAACTCGCTGTTGGTTTCCCGTGTACTGCCAGTTGATGAACATGAAATTGAAGAGGAAAGGTCATCACTGGACTCAGATGCCTACCCTGTAGAATCTGAAAAGAGGGGTGGTGTAGTGCCTGATGTGATTGTGTACCACCCCACCTTGCCACTATTTCTTTTGTCAGTGGAATGCAAAAGGGCCTGTGATGATGACAACAGAGGCATTGTACAGTGCCTTCATCAATTGCTTTCACACTTGCACCACCAGAATTTGCATTTTGGTTTCTGGATCAATCCACTCAAGTGGCGGTTAATGGTGGTCCACAAGAATGAAGAGAAACATACAATCTCAGTCATGCAAGAAGAAGAGTCACTACTTATTAGATCCAGCTGCAACACTTTCAACACTTTCAATGTTGACTCATTGTTCAGATTGTTCAAATGGATCCACAAGGTTCTTGTCTTTGAATGCTCCCGCATTCCCAAATAAGGGTAAGGAGTATATTATAACCATTTTAGTTTAAAATGTCCTCAATTTTAGGTTCATTTGGTTAATATTTGGAAAGATGATTCATCACAGTACTTGTGCTTGCCATGTGTAATTCATATTATACTATAGGCTTACTTGATGTCTAAAATGTCTTCCATATTTCTGCTTTTGTTCAAAATCATTTCCAATATTAATATTAAGTATGCTAAACTGACCAATGAAACTTACTAAAATGAATAATTTAGAATACTCTGTTCACTGTTTTAACAAAACTTTGGTTGAAGGTCTTTGGCTGGTCCTCTTTAAAAAAACTTGTTCAGTTTTCCGGGCACTATCCATTATGACTGCCATGGCCCGAGATAGTTTAACTTTGGACCCTATGGGAAATTAACACTTTTGTTAACTATAGGCCAATTTTACCAAACTTTGGAGGAATGTTCCTTGGATAGTTGTCTTAAAAATTGAATATAGGCCACCATGAACCAACATAGTTTAACGTTGGACCCAGTTTGAATTTTACATT
Organism: Lithophaga antillarum; assembly: GCA_028566495.1. Lineage (NCBI taxonomy): Eukaryota > Metazoa > Mollusca > Bivalvia > Mytilida > Mytilidae > Lithophaga > Lithophaga antillarum. The sequence continues at coordinate 6,950 of JAOXYI010212786.1, forward strand.
TTTGTCAACTCCTCTAAAGCTGGCCAATTTTATCCAAACTTTAATGGAATGGTTCTAGATACATGTAGCCCTCTTGAAAGATTATGTTTGGTTTTTTTCAAATGTCATCTGACAAGTAAAAAGGAGTCCAAAAAGGGACAAAATTTAAACTTTGGTGAACATGTAGCTGTATGTAGTATATCTAATCTTAGTTAATGAAGAAGAAAATTCAAATAAAAGGTTTTCGAAAAGTTTTGACATTTGTAGCGATTTGAATAAATGGGTCAAACATATTACAATATCAAACACATCACCAATTCATGCAATTTTCTGAGAACACACTGGTTTCCAACATACACTTTTACAATATAATGCAGTCACATCATGCTGTGCTTGCAAAGCACCTCAGTTTTCATCGGATTCCTCTCAGTTTTCCATTTTTATTATAAAGTTGCTGAATGGCCATTAAAGCTTTTTTCAATCAAGGACGCATAAAATTGATAATTTTCATACAGTTTGAATTTTGGTGGGATTTTTCATTTCAGACTTTGTATTCAGACAATTTTTACTATATCTTACTATTTTTGAGATCAAACATGTCAAAGGGGCAAAAAAACTATTTTCAGTAGTACATAAAAATTGTGGGGTATTTACATGTAACTTATATACGCTTGAAAAACCTGTTATAGAGGTTCCCCTGAAATGGCCAATTAAATAACAAGGCTGTTCTGATGTCACCGGAAATGAGCTTTACATTGTAGGGAGAATCTCAAAAATGTATCTATACATAACATTATAACTGCAGAACAAGACCGGACAATCGGTCAGGAAATGTGTTAAAATTTACCGGCGGTAATTTTACCGGACTTGTCAGTTGGTCTGATGACATTTCGTAATCACTGTCCTTGCAAAAACTTAACGTGATCATTCATGCATCACTGAGGGGTCGGGGCCACCAACCAGGCATGGAATCAGGCTGTACATTTATAGATGCAAAAACTTGCAAAATTCAAGTGTCTAGGACTAATGGTTAAGGCTGTACAGACTACTTACAAAAAACTTTACGTGATCACTCATGCATGACTGAGGAGTCTAGCCACCAACTGGGGATGGAATTTGGGTGTACGCGTATAAAAGCAACCACATGCCATATATGAAGTACTTAGGACTAATGGTAAAGGCTGTACAGACTGCATGTGAGAAACTAAACGTGATCACTCATGCAGAACTGAGGGGTTGGGGCCACAAACCGGGCATGGAATCAGGTGTACAGATATACATTGTAGATGCAATCACATGCCAAATATTAGGTGCCTAGGACTAATGGTTAAGGCTGTATGGACTGCTTGCAACAAACTAAATGTGATCACTCATGCATGACTGAGGGATCAGGGCCACCAACCAGGCATTAAATCGGGGTGTGCACATATATATGCAATCACATGCCAAATATCAAGTGCCTAGGACTAATGTTAAAGGCTGCACAGATGCTTGCAAAAACTTAACGTGATCATTCATGCATGACTGAGGGGTCGGGGCCATGAATTAAGTGTGGAACTGAGTTGTACCCATACTGATTCAACTGCCTGCCAAAAATTATGGACCTACAACTAACATAGGCATGACAAATCCTGAAAATATATAATTGTTGATTCCTGCCTCAGCCACCTGGAAACACCATCCCTATGCCCTCTTCCATGACTTTTCGTCGCTAACAAGACAAAAAGAGAGTATATGTAATACAAAGTGACCCCTGTTAATTGTTTCTTTCATTATTATTTGTTTCCTTATTTTTCGTTTTTATTCATTCCTTGCTGGATTTTCATGATACCGAGAACTTCGATGGCTCAGACTACAATAGCTCAAACACCCCTGATGTATCAAATACTTTTTGTTGTCCCATTGTTCAGGTTTGAATGTAATTTGACCTCGAGAACTCGAACTAGCTTGAACTGTTTTCATCAGTCCCATGGGTGTTTGAGCCATCAAAGTTTGACTGTTCATATATTTCATTTGATTTTAGCAACTAAAAACAATTGAATATGAACATGATGAAAGGCAAAACAAAATAATTATAGTAATTTGATAAAATGCACATAAAATTACAATTGGCATCATAAGCCTATGTCAAATTCCATTCATTGTAACTATTTTCCAAAAGTTAATAGTTTTTCACATCCAATACAACAGCCAAAATTTTATACCTTAATTCAAGTAAATAACATAAGGCTATGTAAAATTAATTTTCAGGTTCTCAGATAATGCAATTTTTTAAAGTGGTGGACGGGTATTTTATCCCTACATTTGTTTTCAGTATTTTTCCAGACTAAAATCAACTACAATTTACTGCCAAGAAACTTATCCTAATTCATTAAGCTACAAAATAATATATTAGCAATAATGTCCTTGATTCAGTACACAAATGTTAGGTTTATAAACAAAAATAAACTGAGAATAATTAATAAAATCTAATTATATTGTAAAGATTAAAATATAATTGTATTTCATATGTATTTGATTTTCTCAAAATTAAAATAATCCAAATTCACTTAATAAAAAAATGCATAAATATTTGAGATGCTAACAAATACATACAGTAGCAAAATTACAGCCATAACAAATTATTCATGGATGTGCATTATTATATGATTTTATCAAACATAAGGATTTTATTATCATGATCATCATGTAAATCAATTGCCTTAAGAACACTTTCACTGAGTCCATCATTTTGTCCATTGTTTCAGGACTGTTCTATAAAAAAAGTATCCCAATGACAACATTTTTTTTCATGCCAACAACCAACTTGAACAGATTTGAATTTGCTTGTTTATGCAATTATGATAAATAGAATGCAATTAGAGTGAAATGCAGTGGCCTATAGTATAATGATCAGCCATCCACATAATTTCTTTTAAATACCATCATCCATAGAATTTATCTTGTATGTACAAATTGTAGTAAACTTTCGAGAATCATGATTGGTCTCTATGGTGTTAGAGCTACAAATGTAGCTACAAAAGTTCATACAGCAAATAGCAAATGTACAGGGACATACTTTTTTTTCTAGAACAGTCTTATATACACTTGATACCCTTGAAGCCAACATATATTTTCATTTAAACCATTACAAATCTCATTTCATTAACAACAGCTTTGGTGAATATCTCACCTTATTTATATATATAAGGTCTACCAGCTTTGTGAGCTTGGCCATATAGGGGAGACTACTGAGACAGTTCTCAGGGACTATAAAATATATAATGTATAATATAATATAATATACACACATGCACATACACATATATACATGCACACACACACATACACACACATGTACCATACAATGTAGGTACATTTGTATGATAAATATTCATAACTGCATATGTGGACTATGATCAATACAATCAAAAATATTAGTTTTGTGCAAGCAGAAGTATATCCCTTTGCTCATTTAATTCTTTCAACAGAGCACAAATCTGATATATCTAGGATTTTTCAGATTCTAAAAATGATTTCAATTTTGGTAAATTTCTTGACAGAATCTTATACTATTATTTTTGGAGTTTTTGCTTAGCATCAATAGAGATTTTTAAAACATTGTAGCACTTTGATAAGTCAGGATCATTCAGATTTCGAAATAATGACTATAATTTTGGAAAATTTCCTGACAGACTCTCAGTCTATTGTTTTTGGAATTTTCAGTTAGCAACCATAGATTTTCTTAGATAATTGTAGCATGTAGGCTTATATAGGATCATTTGGGGTTCTAAAATATGATATTCCAATTTTGGAAAATTTTCTCAATCATTTTTAGACTATTATTTACAGAATATTTTAGCAACCATAGACTTGTGGATTATTTGGATTTTTTAAAAATTTGAATCTAATTGACCACTTTTAAGTTTAAGCATAGTGATCTCCAGCTATTGACTGCAATGGATATGATGTAAGTTATACTGTAATGATAAAATAGCTGCAGTTATTTTCAGATAATTTTATGAAACTGGAAATGGGTCAATTTGAGAAAGGAGAGGGTACATTTTGGGGTCTTTTCGGCCCTGTAAAATTGCCAAAAAAAAATATGGAGTTTTCACTAAAGTTCA
>JAOXYI010212897.1:0-11034 GCA_028566495.1 Lithophaga antillarum
ATATTTTTTAAAACTGTTTTTTGGTGTATTCTTTGAATTCTGGTAAAAAGCAGTTTGGTAGGAAATTTCTTCATTCTAGGATGTACGAAAATCTGTTATCATTTCTGTTACTTCTCTTGCAGCATTACACTTAGTGTTCAATCAGACTTGTTATTAAAGTAAAAATAAAGGTGGTGCTTAACTTTTGACGGACTGTATATATTCATTTTTGACGGATGTAACTTTCTCAATGACCTTTTTTAGCAACTAAATATTCAATTTCAGTTTCAATTATTATTATTACTTTTTTCTTTTCTTTTCTTTTTTTTTTCATTTGTAACAACATTTCTTACTGATAATGGATTTTGGACAGGATGTATATCATCAATAAATTCAATTGGACAATTCTGAGCAATATCTAAAATATTTCTGTCCGATGTTATTTCTTCCCATTTAAAAATAAGTTTTTTTTAACCTTCCTGCCTCAAAATTTGTACTCACAACATCTAATTTCTGTATTTTGTATCTGTTGTGAGTCTACCTACCTGGAGTTTTTTTCAGTCTCCTGACTTATCAGTGGCCTTGACCTCTTCTTCGACCTCTACCACGGATCCTGTACCAACTGAGTCTTCTACCTCTGAAGCTACCCCTTCCTCGTATTTTGTTCGAAATTTGACTACATTTTTCAATGTCACCTACAGTTTTTGGTACATCACCACCAAATAGAATTTATCAAAAGTTACTGTAGGGTTATACAAATGACCATAATCTTCTAAAATATCATTTTTCATCAATTCTCTTCTCATTAAGCAAATATGTCTATTCGCATGCCCCATCAGAGCGAGCGAGTCCATACAATTATCGAGCATCTTATTGAACTCATCTTTATCAGGATCTTTCTCTAACTGTTTATCTAGGTTATCAATAACCTTAGCCAAGACAGTGGCACTTTTCACTACAACAATTTGGATATTCTTCATCTTAGTGTCATTTGTTTAAGTGTTGGAGCACAGGATATTCCATACCATTTGATCAGTTTGAACAGTAACTAAACCTTCACAATTTTCAGGTCTGCTAACTTCTCATCTTTGAGAAATTCACGATAACGTTCTTGGGAAATGCCATATCGGGTATTGATTTTTTTAAGCGTTATGCTGAGATGTTTTCAGTCTCTATGTAACATTCTTGAATAAATATATGTGTTTTCAATGACTCTCTTGTACTTAATACAGAGCTCAGTGGCACGAACAGGAACCACAGTTAACGGCCTGTGTTAGCACTTGAAATATTTACCGATACTTTAGTTTGGTTTTCAATTGGTCTAGTCTTGGTACTAAACAGACAGAATAAATATTGAACATTGAAACTTTCTGAAAACTGGTTGAAATATTAGAGAAAGGATGTACATGTTCATGTTGATTTAAACACTGAGAAAGGATACAAATTTTGTAGTGCCCTATGGTTTTTGTGTCTGGAAGCAGACTTAGTTTTCGAGGGTTGTAGATTTTGTGTCAAGGTGTTTTGATTTTCAAATTGTTGGTTTTTAGTGACATCCATCCGTCAGCGTTTTGGTGCTCATACACACGACTCCCGTTACAATAGGAATAAAGTTTTACCTTAACTTAAAAAAATACGTTTAAATTCTACATAGCCATTGAATTTCATCCTAGATATTTTCTTAACATTAACATGTTAAAGTAGAGATTTTGACCTTTAAGAAAATATCAAAAATATATAGGGACACCCAGGTCGACTGTTTGGCAAGAGCTCTTTGAATAGTAAAATTTCTTTCATTTTGTCTAAAAATGATTCAAAAATCTGCCAAACAGAAAGCGATGTCATAGAAACGTCAACGTCAACAAATATAAAGGAAGTCATTGTTATGCCATTTTGACGCAATCCACCAGATGGCGTTCAGCTAACACTTGTTGACCTCAATTTGGATTACTGACTCGTATGTTTATGAAGAAAGTAAGCAAAACGTAGGTGCCCAATTATAAAGGAATAACAGTATTGACAGTTTTAGGTGAAATCATAGGAACTATCCTTAGATATAGGGACCTAGATATGAGTAGTTTCCATGCAAAATTGATTTCAGAAGTTCCACCAGTTGATCATTTATCGTTGTCAATCGAGAAAGTCGGTTGGAAAGTTAAGAACATAAATTTGGAGACGCAAGTAATCCTGTTAGAAGCAAAATCAGCATCTGCGAAAATGATACATTATATACCCTTCCTGATGTCACTCTCAGTATTTATGGGAGTTCTAGCTTTTGTTTTCAGTGTTGTGTCCGTTTTTTGTTTCCGCGTTTGTGTTTGTGATTGATTCTTTGTTGACAAATTGTCTGGTCCTCTGGATGTATGATGTTTTGGGAACATCTGTAATGTTCTTATTCTATATAGAGCCGCATATTGCATCAGCAACAATGAGGTGGATACTCAAACTTTGATCAAGATATCTAATAATTTTGAATATATAGAAAGTACAAACATGGCCGACAAAGAGTGTAGCGCTCAGTGCGAAATCAATATCACAAACGAGAAACCCTACGAACAGTTTGAACTCAGATATATATATATATATATAAAGAGCAACGTCTGCATTCAGAGTGAAGAATCATTCAAACCTCCAATTTGGGACAGCGAAGGACTAGTTAATATCAGGAAATATATCTAAATGACATCAGTAGTGCTGTTGTGAAGAAATGTAGCATTAAATTTTTGACAAAAACATCGAAGTTCTACTTATCACTAGATATAGTCTATTATAAAAATTAAAGAAATGAATATTCCAGAGCTTCAGAAAGTTTAACTCAAAAATTCAACAGTGTACTAATTGAAGAAAAAGCTTAAGTTAATCTGCATATAATAGACAAAGTTAAATGTAAATTAATTAGTAGTCACGGTGAAGAAAATAGCACGGCACTGCGGAAATAGGCACAGATGTTAGAGGAAAAATATTATACTTACGGTGATGAAGAAATGGTATGGATTTTCCATGAAGGAGGCTAAAGATACAGGTGTAAGGTCAGGTCAGGACGACAGGTAAACGTTTTATTATTAAACTTGAAGCAATTTTTAAACACTTATAAAATGTATAGCATACAAATTACCCACAATAAAAGCTTTTGCATCGAACATTTTCATTCACTAGAATGACATAGTTGGTCAGTAGTATGTGGGAGCAACGTCGACTTAGAGCTGCAGTTCGAGTAGGCATTCAACTTCTGAACAAAATAATGAAGAAAAACATTTATTACAACATTCATCAGCAATGATATACTACAGGCTAACTTCATGATAATATAAACAGGTACATCAATTTAATTACCCCAAAAAGCATAAATACTCACGAAATTTACACATACACACAATTTTATTCAATTATTTTATACAAATTTATATTCTTGATACAGTTTTTATTTCAAAAAGAAATCTGAATGACCGAAACGATCTACATCCCATCCTAAATCGAAGGCACTACTTCTAAATCCATACACTTAATAATACGGAATTTCTGCTAGTGATGTTCTTTATCTTTGTTAACAATCAGGTTATTTCATTTTTATGATGATTTGAAATTATTGTAGAAAAATAACAGAGTAACAAGTAGTACCCTCATTACTGTTGATTCCTGTCGTTTTCATGCGATAGGAACGCCATGTTGAAATCAACATACACGCAAGAAAAATGGCATATTTTGAATTCCATAATTTATTTTGTTTCTAAGATGTATAACTAAGAGAGGAATTTTTTTTTAACTTAGCAGTCTGTTTAGTTACAGTTGTTTTAAAGATGTCGTTTTTAATATTTTCTTCACAAACCCAATAAAAAGAATTTTTACTTCATGGACTCATTTTTCCGTACTCTTTCGAATTAGGATCATGCAATGAAATTTCCTAAACTAAATAAGATACAGAAATTCGATTTAGAAAAAGTCAATGTATATGGTGATAATATCAGCAGAGATGAAAAAATGATAGAAGTGCTATTAAAGAAGAACAGTTCACATTAACAAGGCGGTATTAGTTTTGAATACGTTTGAAAAAGCTACTGGCAAAATTATTTCAATAGTGAGCTCAGCATACGAAGCATGTTACAGCTGCAGTAAATCGATGAAAGATAAACAGCAATATTTTCCAAAATTATTGTTTACATACTAGTGAAATATTAAACAAGGAATACAATGTACAACGAAACAAAATTGCATCGAAATCGATGAAAAATAAAACAATTCCTGTACCTAAGGAAAATTGAACTTCAGCCCTTTGACCTCATATCTCGAAAACCATAGGAGTTGCATAAAATATATTTACATATCACTGAAAAGTTTTACAACAACTAATTTAGTAGAATAAATGCAATAAAATTGAATAAAAAAATCCCTACACAGCTTTGTTCCCATTTTGGAATTGATAGGGTCAGAACCCACATTATCAAACTGAATCTGTAAAGCAACAAGATAATCAAGAAAAACCTGTATCAAAAGCCGGAAAACATAAAAAAATTTCTGTAATTTGCAAAAATTGAAATCTGCTTCTTTCGACCCCTAGTACCGTCAAAACGGTAATGCTTCCGTAAAAGCTGTTGACATACTGCGGAAAGGTCTTGTCACACAATAATTCAGTGATGAAAATGGAATAAAAATTGGATAAAGAAACCAGTATATGAAAATTAAAACTACTTTCAGCACTTTTTCAAAAACTATAGGATTATTGAACTTGACCTGTATTTTTGTGCCAAGAAACACTGTGTTAAAACATTTAAAAAAGTCGGCCTTACAAAAGTTAGAGCAAGGAAAACAATTGTTCACAGACAGCGACAGACCCATACCATAATATGTTCGAATATTTGTGCATCCATACAAAATTTTTCTATAATTTGAAAAATAATCTGCATTAAAACATGAAATACTTATTGCATTTTACAACATCGAAACAACTATAAAACACGATATTATCAATGAACAATTCACAATAGAATACAATATCTTACTAATTAAGATTAATGTAATGAGAAATATTATCTCTTTTTACAACAGGAACCATGAAATGAGGACGTTTAGACTAAACAATACCAAAAGGTCAAACCAGGTCCAAAAATTAACAATTGAAACACATGTATACAGTCTAGTAAATTAAATCGAACGTGTTATCACCATGTTTTCACATTGGTCATACAAAGTAAAGAAAACAATCAATATTTGCTTCATATCAATCTTAAACTTGTTTATACATGTAATTACTTGAACACTGAATTTGATCGTGTCTTCATCGACAATTACATAAGACCAGCATTATCTGGAAGTTATTTTCATTTTCACATATGATTCTACTCACTGGCTTTGTAGGTGTTACCAGTATATTCTGATCATCTAAATAAATTCACTCTCAGCATCTATATAGATTTTTATCCATTACAAATAATTCTACTTTGCGATAAAGTTTACTAGAAATATCATTTGCAGTTGTGTAGATCCAAAATACATGTATCCTCCTCAAGGAGATGGTTATCAAGATTTTGAGGTATACAGAAGTACATTTGTAAAGCATAATTTGACATGTGACATAAACTAGACTTCCAATGTTTTTGTTTTCGTAAATGTAGATGCATACCGAATATCTAGAATCTATAACAAAGAAAAGGTTAAAGGACGACTGGAAGATATGATACTACATATTTGTGTATTATAGTTATTCACATGTTATACATGTATTTATGTCTATTCTGAGAAATTCAATGGCAAATTAAGACCAGATAATAATTTTTGAAAATAAAATTTGAATCACGTTTTCGGTTCTTGTCTAAAAATAACACTCATGGGTGATTGCCGAATAAGAGGGCATTATATATGAATACGTTATTGGATATCGGTTCAAATTCAAAGGAATTATTAGTAACATTAAAGAAAAATCATATTCTGGGCATCAGTAGTCAACTACAGTCAAATTTTTTACACATTCAAAACTGACAGAAGAAATATCAAAGGATGAACTCAATAGTAATCCACAAAAAAGGCAGAAAATAATACAATATGATCTGAAAGGATATATGTTTTTATATATATTATTTCATATATAGCACTCAGTATGCAGAAGGACGAAGAAATCGCGCCGAATATTACAAGACCGTACAAAAATGAAACATCAATAGATAATACTTTTCTACGAGAATATTATAACTCGAATGCAGAAATCGTGCCGGGATTCACTAGTCGAATCATTTAATCGTAAGTGATACATTGCAATACCTATCAATGTTTAATTTAACCTAATGGTGAATCAGTAAGTACTCCGAACATCTCGAACTGGTATACCATCGACAGCGAATAAACTACACAATAAAAACTGAAATATGTTAAGAAAGAAAGTTGGGTAAAAAGCTTTAGAATCTATATTCTTAATTTGGAAATTCCGTGTTCAAATTACCATAAATGAGATGAGAGATTTTACTATTTTTAGCACCAAAGTAAGACTTTAAGGAATCGATTGACGAGTGGTATTACAAATTTATGTCTTCGACAACACTTTGGTGTATTTAAGCATACGTAATGATAGTGTAAAATCAATGTCTATAATTACTTAATGTGAAAAATAATGTACAACACTAAACCAATAATGTACAACACTAATGCAAACACCCTTTTTCCTCCTGTAGATCGTAAGCTGCAGGTCAAGGTGATCTAAATCTTCTACAGATTATATAAATTTAATGTCATCGCTGTACAAGTTCTTGTTCTCAAGATAAAATACTAAATGGAAGTCATTCAAGCAAATAATATAGTTCAAGGTAACCTAATGAGAATACGATGGTGAAGTACTGCCTAAGATGTATCAATACAAGAAGTTTAGTTCCAGAACAAGTTCCGTAAAAAAAGACCTAAAGGCCAAACCTGACCAAGCCGGAACCGATATAACAAAAGGTTGCTGGAAAAATCATATCTAAAGGCATCTAATTGACCGTTTCAAACGTTTGGAAACCGACTGTGTTTCATCGTTTGGTTAGAATTATGTGTAAAAGATTGTTTTCGGACGTCTAATATTGTCCATTCCTCTAAAATAGATAAACAATCCTCGAAAATATCATCATGAACAGCTTATGTCAAATATCAATATAAATTTCCTCACTCGCAAAACTTTCCGCAATTTTTTCTTTTGATGGCTAGCAGACAATTAGCTAATCAAAAATCTCTAACGCTATTTCCTCGGGTTGTACAACATTTTTTCGATTCCTTCTACGATTGCGAGGATGGCGACGCTTGCGACAATTGGACAAATCAATGACCAAGGCAACAACAACTGGTACTGCGAGGAAAACTGAGAAACCCCATCCTATGGACCGAGACGATTTTTGACGGTTATCCACCGATGTCCTCTTTCGTGAAGCTTTTGACACGTTTTTCTTATTAATCGACATTGTTGGCTTGATATTTTTTTCAAAATCTTCCTGGACCAGTCGTTTAACTTCTTCGTTTGTGATGTTCTTGCCGTCCAGAAAATGCCATTTTGTGTTCAGGAATCGCTTCGGACATTTGCAAAGTAAACGTTTTGGTCTTGTGTCTGTAAACAAAAGTTAATTATTTATGAGAAAAAATGAAAATTGCTGTATAATTAAAGTACTTTTTGTCCTTCAAAGACCGAAAGTGCCAAAAGCCGAAAAACATTGAAAACATTAAATGCTCCTTCGGCTTTCTCTCGCCTTTCATACAAGTAGCCAGTGATCTTTTTGTTAACCACAGTGAACATAATTTATGTTTTTTGTAATTCTGTTTTTACAGGGTAATGTGTGCAATATTTTTGAGAGTTTTTTATACTCTACGACAGAGACTGCATATTTCAGCTAAAAAGTAGGAATTCGGTCTTAGTGTAATTGTTGGAGAAAATAATTTAACTCTTATATCATTGTATTGGACAGATTAAATAGAACAAACCTGTCTTGTCAATGAAGCAAATTAATATTGATATATACAGACACAACGATCGCGCCTGTACTTGATATTATTGTTTGTACAAAACGCATATAGACAGAACTATGTAGTTACAGATGGGTACAGACCAAGCCTTATAGTGAACATCATGTTAACTTGGAGTGGACATAATTTAACCTTAGCATTGTTTATTATATTAACTTTGTAAACCCAAATCTACTTGAATCACGTCAACGTGACGACTATGAGTAGCTTTTTTGTTTACTATGTGGACGCCAACGTTCAGTCCCGTTTAAGTTCAGACATACGTTAATATACACTTTTGAAGTGAACGTGCTAATCGAGGTAACTATTATTTTATCTTCAAAATGAACGCTCTTCCTGCTTGGTTTTCAATAGAAGAAAAAGGGAAGTTCACTTTTGCGTTAGCTATGGAAATAGTGCGCAGCTTATTTACTACAAAATAATACAGAAAAATATTTTTAAAATAAATAAATTACAAATATTAATGAAATTTAGAAACCTCATTTTGTACAAAAGGAAAAGCATGTACTTTCTGTCCGTTATGTAATAATTCTATTAAACGCGGAGACAATACTTTCCGACAGTTATGTTTCATACCTATTAATTTATGTGCATGCTCATAATTTTGTTTGAAAACACCAAAATTATGTTAAGTTTACAAAATGAATGCATTCACTTGGCAATTTTATCCGAAAGTTTGAACATATTAGTCCACATTGAAAGTTTCCTTATAACTGCAACCTCGTGATCAATTGTCGATTTCAGCTATTGGAAATACAAATAGTCAACATTTAGAATTCGTTAATGTACAGATAAATTTACAAGGATGAACAGACAAGTTCACAAACTGTATACCAGAAATTAAAACGAGATAAATTGAAAGTGTATATGAAATTGAATGATCACCTTCTTCTGTACTTAATGATGAACCTTTCACATTTTGGTAGCATAAATTCTGCATTCACACACAAGCAGACAAAAAGCGAAGATCATATTCATTTTTACGACAACTTAATAATCTGCGGTAACGCAGAGCAAACATAGCTGGTGATTTAAGTGCACTTTCAGTTAATGTGAAGTTCAGTTTTACAGCCATTTGGTATATAAATGCGTTGAAAAATGCAACGACATTTATGCGTCAAAAAAGCAATAACAAGCTATAACTTCGGTGAAGATCAATGGTTTTGCCACATTTTACACATCATTTTGGCTATATGTTTATATTCTATAAATAACGATCTTTGCTTTAGTTATACACATCTATTTTGAAAATTTTAAATGTGATTAAGAAAATGTGACATTAGTTATTTTACTGTATTTCAATCTACCGTTTTGTTACCTGCAGTAACTCAATCCATTTGTCTTGTAGCCTATAAATTTATCACTAAAATGTTTTGTGTTCATTTATTGTAATTGTACTCTTGTCGTATGTTTTCGATCAAATAATAGTGTTAAATTTATTTTGTAATTAGTTGACTTACGTGAACATGCCCCAGGTCTCGAACAAGTTTTTTCCTCTATGTCAGAGCCAGTACAATTGTAACCATCATTTGTAGGAGTTGGATTATTACAAGTTCTCCGTCTCCATCTTTTACCCTCCGTTGTGTTACTATTTAAACAATATATGGTACACTGACTCCAATCACTCCAGTTGCTCCAGCCTCCATCAACTATAATCACAAAATCGAAAATTGAAATAAGTACAGTATCAGATGTATATTTCAAAAGAACCAGCAAATACATTTAAAAGAAATCTAAAAAATTCTATTAAGCTGTTAGGCAGAATACAAATTACGGAATGTAAGTTGACTAGTTATTCTTTCATATTAATAAAACATATTCGCATTTACGCATGTGCGACTATGTAGTTTTCAGGATTTCGCAAAAAAAAAAAAGAATAGTGTCACATACAACGTGATGACAAAACAAGACCAATAGATAATGCAAGCATAAAAAGAAATAGTCAGATCCATAAATGTCGTTCTTGTTAATTTCTTTTAAAGGAAAGGGCAAGAAAATTTCGTATCGAAATCGGACCATTTAAGAAGACCCTACATTCAAGATTTTGATATTTTGTACGTAAAATATAATGTTTTTTTTTATAGATCGCAACAACGATCATTTTATGTTATTTGTCTTAACTGTAAAATATATGGTATCGGCACTATAAACAACTGTCATTAAATGGGAGGTTTGGCAAGCTGTAAAACCAGGTTTAACCTACCATTTTCACTAGAAAATGCTTGTACCAAGTCAGGAATGTAACAGTCGTTCCGTTACTTTTGATGGTTGACGTTTTCTCGGTTTTGTTTGTTTTTATTGAATTTTGTTCTTTTGACTTTCCCTTTTGAAATTGACTTGTACTTCGGTATTCTTACTTATACCTTTACATGCTTCGACAAAAGTTAAGCACCACCATATATTTATTATATCATCAACCGACAAAACAAAATTCATTTATTATATGCGTTTTGAAAAACTATGGTTTTTACATGAATCAAAACAAATGTTTCCTGCAGAACCTGCATTAAACCTTTCGGATGACTGTTTTATTCTTGCCAATAAAATATATGCTAATCGATATCCGATTTTGATGCCTTCTAAGAAACAGAAAGATGAGAGATCGGAAAAAATGCAACAAATCAATCCGTCATATTGCAAAAGTGTAGAATTAATTTGAGCATGCGATTCGGAAGGTTAAAGGCTACAAAATCATAAGGAGGATGAAATATTACAATGTGGCGACATCCGAGATGAAATATCTGTCAGAATTGTGTGTTGGTCTTGCAGAGAGACATAACAGCTTGTTCGAAGTGGATCTCAACGATTATTCTGACTTGAGATGAAATAATTATATATTTTTACAACATATTTTGCTTGTGTTATGGAAATAATACGAATGAATTTTTTACTGCTTGGGGCGACCCTAAATTTTAACATGTATAGATTCTCGACTTTTGACTCACATGTGTACATCTCATATCATTGAAAACTAAACCGTCGTCTGATTGCAGGGCTTGGCTTTGGCTAGACTTTGACATTACTTGTTTCAGACATTTTGATAATATATTTCCAAATATTAACCAAATATTAACCCATCTAGAT
>JAOXYI010213006.1:0-11034 GCA_028566495.1 Lithophaga antillarum
CTTGAGCGTACCTGATGAAGGTTATTCCAGAAACACGTGTCGTGCGCACTGAAATTGGTATCATACGTTTATATATATGAAAATTCGTTCGCATAGACGGACGGACGCCAAACACCAAGTGGCAGTGCTCACATCGGCTTCGGCGAAGTGAGCTATAATCATACAATCACACTGCCAAAATGATGTGTATGTTTCATGTGTTTTTTATCCAAAAAATGTAAAGTTTCCTAGCGATAAAATTCAAAATTATAGACGACGTTGCGGTTAGCAGCTCCGTAACCGTAAAGTTGCATTGTTCATAAACTAATAACTTAGTAGTGACGAACAACTCCTTGAAATAAAAAACAAATGTTCGAAACCAAGATGACACCCCAAGATAACAAAATAATCAACAGTTTAATCAATTTTTTTATACTTACTGGGTAATTCTATGGAGTTGGCCATTTCTGCTCTATCACCAACTCTGCGACCGGTGTTCTCAGTATAAATATACCGAAATCCTCCCTTTGCTACCGAAGGACCAGTGCCATGAGATGCTGTTTCACCCTGAAAATTAAACAAGAGTCTCATCTGATCCCGCACCAATCAATTGTCATAGCCTGGTCCAAAATTACAACTTGTAAAATATTCTCTCAAAATATTTCTTATGGGATTCCATTTTGAATTATGTCATGCAACAAAAGCCATCCTGAATTTCTAACCGACATCATCAACATTCTTACAGAGGAAAAACCACTGATAATTTGTGTGCAGTTCTGTAGTTGTTAATGGAGTAATTTTCTTTAAAATTCTTAAATTCGAATGTCAAAGACTAGCATTTCCTTTGCCATTTAAGGTTTCAAATGGGCGCAAAAATAAAAACATTGACAACGAATCTTTCAGAAATCGTTCACGTACAGATCTTGATTAATTAATTCAGTGGCTTTTGACAAGAAGATTTATTTCCTTCGAAGTGCTGTATCAATATTCATTATCTCAAGATACCAAAAAATTAAATAATCAATACCCAGTATTGATGAACATCTTGTTCGCCCGGTTAGAAAGAACAGTATTGGTTCAGTCAGTGTCTGGAAAATTTTTTATATGTTTTCCCTGAAGAATTGGAACTGTTAATGTATGTTCCAAAATGGCAGGCAAATCAGCATACAGAAAAAAAGACAAAAAAATTGTATTGAAAGAACATCCATTGATCTTTCATGAAGATTTTTTCCTCAGTTGAGAACATAACTTTTAAACAAATATTTTGTGAATTTTATATCAATTTAACTAAGTCTTTTAGTGAATGGGAATTGGATCATAAATCAGACCAATAAGCGCAACCACGGTAGAGAATCACCCCTCAAAGTTGAAAACTTGTTCGATGTTTCCTTTGTTTCTCGTCGTAGATTTAACATACTTCCAGCAGAGTCCAGTGTTGAATTATTTTCAGCCGTGCGGGCAACTCTGGATTAGCAAGAAAGACTACCCATCAGATAGGCTTCATCACCACTATTCCTTTAGAGACAATTGTTAGTATGATACCTCAGTATATGTTCTTTTTAAATTTTGCTTTAAATAAGCAAACTATTTTTAATTGAAGAGATGAACTATTCACCAGTTAATAGTTCAATCGACTTTTTTCTGCTTATGCGCTATATATCGGCGATTCAATATATTTTTCAATACTTTATGTTCATTGGACGAATTATGAGTTATGTCCGTTAATGCTTCTCCGACCCTTTCGTCTGGCAAGCTAAACCAGCAAATGTCGACAGTTTTCAAGAGCATGTGGTTTATCTTGCTTGGCAATGGCTAGACAATATGATAAATGTATCGATGTGTTCAAAGGTGTGTTAAATAAATAACGTCAGGAAACACAAGCATGGTAAACGTACTCAAAAGCTAGATTAAAAAAGGTTCAGTGCTCGGTATAATAAAATAAAATTTGACTGAATATTAGGATAATGGAAAGCTTGTCAATTTGGGAGACAAACAATTGACTTGCTATGTCCCTCTTACTCAATCTATAAGTATATGTATCAAAATCACCGGCATCCTTCTGCTAATAAACATAGCATCTATTAATTCCTGATAACCTACAATCTTGACAAATAATTAATTTTTGAACATGATTTATTATAAGAAATTTGACGTTAAGTTACTCATTTCCAAAATCAATTAAATGATTAAAATATTCGTGTAAATGTCTAATAAACGTATACCTTACAAATTAATTCATAAAATATGTTTAAACTACTCAGAGAAAACAATTTAAAGCATATTTTTGCAGAGTTCTTTGCGATAAAGGCCATTATGTACCTCCAATCGGCACGGAAACAGACACTTGGAAAAAGGACAACACCATATAGCATTCATTCAATAAAAGATTCTTGTAAATGGTTTGGGTGGTTTACCCTAAGAATATTTTTAACATATTTCTCACATAAACCTGTATTAATCTATTGCACAAGTTGACAGCGATGTCGTATTTCAAATCTTTTGGGGATCTTCCTGGGATAATTCATAAAAACTCTTGTTCAATCAGTTGAGTATTTTCTGAGATGAAAAAACTTTAAATCTTTACTTAAAGTATGTTCTGCAGAAGCGATATTCTAGGATCCGGATTACCAGAATAAACACTGAATGTCTGAACTATATTTTTACTATTTAGGAATGATACAAGCCTTTAGTTGAAATGAGTGATGTGGCCTACTTTTTTATGAAAAATTCCAGATTTACCAATTTGCATATATATCCATAGACAATTACAATTTTACAAATGTAAATGACCCAGTTGAGTTATTGAGGGGGCGGTAGTTTTGTCAAAGTTAAAAATACATGGTCTCTCTTGCTTTAACATGTTTCAGTTAATCAGATAGACTGAATCAAAACTAAAGGCTCACCTATGCCTGTATCGCTCACGTGGTCATAGATGTCAGAAGATTTCTTCACTTAATTCTGTAAAATTTTGACTTCCATGGCTTAGAAGCTTGAGTCATTATTTGAATAATTCTCAGTAGTGCTTCATGTCAAATATTACTGCATTTCTACTATTGATTCTTAAGACTTTAATTGTCAAAGTTTAAATTTTCGTGTAGAAGTTACCTTTAATTCCAAATATGTAATGACATATGAATAGGACAGTCCAAATAACATTCCATATGGCACAGTGATTCTAAAGATTTTCTACCATATTCCTGATAGGGTCCTATGTTAAACTATATCCCATCTTGGATTTTCGGTCGGTCGAAAAAGTAACAGCACTTGGTCAGAATCCTTGCAAGGATCATTCGAGACAAGTTTAATTTCCATCACCTCTGTGATTACTGAAAAGAAAAGTTTTGAAATTCAGCCAAATAAATCCCACAATGCACCCTGGCGGCCATCTTGGATTTCCAAGCACACCGAAATGTAACAACACTTGGTTAGAACTTCCAAACAATGTTTCTGCAAAGTCTGATCCTATTTCGCACAGTCAATCTGAAGTCATTTTCAGCATATTTCCCATAGGTCCTCTGTTAAACTATGTCCTCCCCTCGATAGCAGCCAACCTGGATTGTCGATTGGTTAAAAAAGTAACTGATTTGGTCAGGAATTTGTAAGAATCATTGCGAACAAGTTTTATTTCAATTGGGCTTGGAGTTTCTAGCAAAAAAATGTTTGAAATTGCAGATTTTATTATGCCCCATGGCAGTCATCGTGGATTTTCAACCATCACGAAAGTAAAAACTGTCGATCGCCACCTTCAGAACAACATTTCTGCCAAGTTTCATTCCATACCCAACAGTTGTTTTGAAGAAGATTTTCTAGCATATTTCCATATGGTCACGTTAAACTATGCCCCCCTCGTGGCAGCCGTCCTGGTCCAAAAAATAGCACCGCTTGTTTAGGACTTTACAAAAGTCATTCAAGACAAGTTCAATTTCCACAAGCTCTGTGATTTCTGAAAAGGAAAGTTTTACATTTCAGCCAATCAGACCGCGTAATGCACCCTGGTTGGCCATCATGGATTTCCGAGCACACCAAAATGTGACAACTCTTGGCCAGAATTTTCCAAGCAACATTTATGCCAAGTTTTATTCAATACGGCACAGTAGTTCAGAAGAGGACTTGTTCAGCATGTTTCCCTTAGGGTTCTATGTTAAACTATATCCCCCAGTCATAGCCATCCCCAATTTTTGATTGGTCCAAACAGTAACAGATTTTTGCATGGGTTGTTAATAACAAGCGCCATTTCAATTTCCCATGTAGTTTCAGATCTTATTATGACACCTAGTGGCCATCATGGATTCCCAACTACCTTGAAACGTAACAAAACTTTATCACCTCCTTCAAACAACATTTCTGCCATGTTTTATTCCATATGTCACAGTGGTTTCGAAGAAGATTTTTAGCATATTTTCTATAGGGTACTATGTTAAACAATGTTCACCTGTGGCAGCCATTCTAGATTTTCGATCGGCCAAAAAATATAATTGTAACAACGGCACTTGGTCAAAACCTTCAAGGATGATTCACCGTGCAGTTTCTACATGTAGCAATAAGATTTTCGAAATTTCAGCCAATAAATATATTTCCAATCACTCCAAAAAGTAACAACACTTGGTCGGACCTTTAAATCAAATTCTTTGGTTTCATTTGGCCAAGTGATTTTAATACATCGTGAAATTACAGCTAATTTGCATAAAAGGTTATGACAGCCGTCATGAATAACAGATAGAGTAATCAAACATACTTTATAAAGAAGACTACATAAGGATTTTATGCATCAAATTTGGTTCCTTTGGATCAGTGGGTCTGGAGATTTTCAAATAAATTTATTGTAAAATAACTCTGTACCAATTTTAGATGACGGATCAACTAATCGAAAACAAGTTTGAGAGAGGAACACCCAGCTTAGACTACAATGTAAGGGTACCAAGTTTTGACCCATTTCGCTCAGTGGTCCTGAAAAAGAATATTTGAAACTTTATCAATTTTCAACTAATCAGTGGCCATGGCTGCCATGTTAGATGGCGGACGGGGCAAGTAGTTCTAATGCAGATCAAAATGTAAATGTTTACGGACCGACGACAGACGAGAAACGTCGAACCCAAAGTGATGGCAATAACTCACATGACTTTCAGACGATGAGTTAAAAAACATAGCAAAATACTTTTTTTGAAAATTTCTCCATAATACTATTCGTAGAAGTGGACAAGATGGAAAAAAAATTGATTGCATGACTTTTAAATATACTGCCGTAGTGTGTTAGATACTGTTTGAGACTTCTGGTGCAAAGAAATGCAAGAATGCAAATATACTGAAGGAATGGACAAATATGTAGTACTCACAGAATTTAACCGCCAATCAAACTGATCATTCTTCAAGTTTTGAAAGATGCATTTCTCCTGTATTTCGAAGGAACAACCGAAAATTGCGTGCTCTGAAATAATAAAAATATATATGTATTCTTCACTACTGGCGTGTTTTAAAAACCTATGAGATATGCAGTCCTGTTATGCTGTCTTCATCGTCCAATTACCAAATATATGCTAAGAATTTGAAATGACAGTTATTGAAAATAGCTTAAGACCAAGAAATCCCTAATGCAAATATGGAGCATTCTCTTTAGAACAAGAAGTCGCAGCTATTTTTTGCAAAAAGCTATCTGTAATATTTTCTTCTCCCAGTAAGTGGTCCTTAAATGACCAGATTTGTAACATCAGCGAGATTGGCCCATTCATCGCCAAAACTGACTTTGCAAACTGCTTTAAGTGCAGCCAGGGTAAAGTGACTGAAAATCTGGGGACTGTGTTTTTTCACTAATTTGAATCGAAGTTTTGAGAAAAACTGTTCGGTGGTACCAATGTAGTATTCTGATGATATTGTGAAAATTTACTTTATTCCAGCGAATATCGAAATACGGTTTACATAATGTGACATGGTATCCATTAAGTATGGTAATCAACAGCTAGACTTATATTCCATAGAGTACTTCAATAATGTGATTGTAATGCCACTTACTTATATACTGCAAAATATGGTATTGCTATCAACGTCCAAATTACACCACATAAAATATACTATATGATCAAACTGTAACGATACGTCTATTTTTCACAGAATACTTGAATACTGTAATCAAAGTGCGAAATATTGTATTCAACTTGCAACTTACAATCTGATAAAATGTACTATATTTAACTACTACAACGAGAATGCTTCTTATCATAAAAAAAACTTTTTTTTACTACAGTTAAAGTCCACACAGTTTGATAACATTCTAATCAAACTGCAACATAATGACTACACATATGAGCATGATGCTTACTTGTGGAAATATCACAGTTTTTACCGGATCTCCCAGGATCACATGTACAAGTGTAGGTGCTGCTACCTTCAGGACTATCACATTTTCCATATACACATGGATTACTGGCACAACCTGAAAATTATAAGACCAAAGGGATTAGATGTGGTTCTGGTAATCTGTTTTATCTTAAGTGTTAATGTCTAACCTAAAGATTTTGTCTATCAATAGCCATCGGTGAAGGTGGATGACAACGACCTTAAAAATTGAACCTTGTATTGCTTAATAGTTGTCAATACAATATTAGTGTTAAAACAGTATTAACGTGTACACGGTACTAGTTTAAACACAAAATGGTATGAATATAGCATAATTTTATTCTGTACAAATGACAAAACTGGTTACTTTTGACCCATTTATCTAAACCGAGTAGAAAACGGGAAGGTTCATAGCAACCTAGTATCATGTAATTTCTCATATTTTGATCGAAAACTTGCTTATGACCAACCTGTTCCAATAGATTTTACTTTTAAGGAAAATCCAGTTTTAGCTGCTGTACTACTAAACTTATTACTGTTGAATTTGATCATCATAGCATTGCTGATTTCATCTGGTGTACTATCCCATATCTCACTACCATTCTTGAAGTTGGTTCCACATCTCCTGAGAAATTAGCATAAAATAGTTATTAAAACAATATTTTTGTTTAAATATGTTCAAAGTTCCGAATTAGAATTTTCATTGTCGATTTTCATTTCATTCGAGAGTAAAACTTCTATACTCAAGACGTTTTAACATATTTTAGTGACAATTGCGATGGTAAAAGAGTAATCATAAAACGCTGTGTGTTATAAATATCATGATTATATTTTGAAAGTGTTGAAGACAGCGTTTCCTCAAAAGCCACCAAGTTTTACTCATGTTCTCAAAATGATAAGGAAACATTTACATTTTGATAATAGAGGCTACTACGTTTTTGTGACTAGTACCGAAAAAAGCAAGATATATTAAAAACTGCTAAAGTATGTTCAATTACCTGTTCTTATTGATATCAAAGGTTTTATATGAGTATAAGTACATAAAACATTCAGTTCAATACTTTTAGAAATCCAAACGTCATAGATAATTTGAGACATCTAAAGGTCATCGGGATCACTACTAATCCGAAGGGTAGCAATCACTCCTATAAATCTAGTAAGAAATATTTTTGATACTAAACAGTTTCTATTGAACCAGCTTAGTAGTTTTAGAAGCAAACATTGTTAATCTTCTTCCCCATTTTAACTAAGTACCGGAGTGTTGGCACCTGGTCCAGTTTATAGTAAGTGATATGAATGGGTAGATTATTCAATTCGATAGAGACTCCCTAAGGACCAGGTAGATGAATACTCGATAAACTAACAGTGTTGTATGACTTTAAAAAGAAGATACCGTAGAATTTCACTCAAACAGTTCAGTGTTTTTTTAAAGGAATTTTTTAATCAACCCCAAATATCAACGTATGTATATTAAACCGAGGACCCCGAACGGCAGCCATCTCAGATATTCAATATGTAACAAAAACTAAGATGGGGCTCTAAATGCAACATATGTGACAAGCGCTAGTTTCATGCGATGTTTACCGATCTATTACAGGATAGAAATTTGTACTGAAATTTGCAATCAATACAGCTGTGGACGATCATGCATTTGTATTTTCTTCAAAATGCAACGCAACTGGTTGACATTTTGGAAGAAATATTTGAATACATGTAACAATTCAAATCTGACAGAAAGAGTTCGAATTTTAGCCATTTTAAGACCATTATGGTCTATGGCGATCTTTAGTTTCGCCACCGATAAGAAAAGTAATAACACTTTGTTCGGACCTTGCAAGGAACATTTCTGAAAAGTTTATGTTCAACTGGTTCATTGTTTTACTGACAACATTGTTAATCCTATTTTCTATGCAAAGCTGTATTAAATTAGGGACCATTCGTTGTAGCTATCTTGGAGTTTCAAATCGGTGGATAAATCAAGCACCCTCTATAAGGAAAATGCAGAAAAGTTTCAGTCCTATGAAAATAAGGATTGTACAAGAAATGCTATTTGTGAATAGTGATCAACGTTTAACTTAAGTTTGTGTCCTTGACGTTGAAGGAAAAGGCCTTTTACTCTACTCAAGACTACATTGTCTAGTGGTAATGCATATCGTATCAGTAATTAACGATAATAAAGTAATGGTTGAAAAGATATAGAGCAGATTTTAATAGCCTACTCCATATGTATATTCGACCTTAGGCTCTGACCTTGATCTTCAAGACAAAAAGATGAGGACATTAGATATGATACCATCTGGCAAAGTGTTATCTATATCCTGCACCAATTCAAATGTGATACGCTCGATACCAAAATCCATTCCTGAAAAGCGACTGACATTTGATAAGGCATGAATAATGCATAAGAGCAAACATTTTTTTAAAAAATAATCTTCCTTTATGCCCTTCACCTAGAAGACAGTGATGTGAGGACAGGACGTGACACATCCTCTTGTTATATACAGCACGATATTTGTAACGGGTGAGCAGACGAACAGACAAACAGTTATACGAACAGACACGGCGTTCGGCGACAGGGTCTCGACAAGTATTTTCAGTAATACATAGTGTAAATTCCATACAGTAAAACTGCATTGATGCAAGAAAGTAAACCTAAGTAGAAATGTTAAATTTTGCGTTTCTTTGGTTAAAAAGTAATTTGCAAAATGCAGAATATCCAGTACATACTGAGTTATTCATAGAAATAAAAAGATAAATAAATTGTACACAACAATTAATTCGATTCCTGATTTCGCAAAAATATGAACCAATGATACAACTATGCTTACAGAAATGAATGGTAAGTTGATCAAATCAAACAATGTTTTTATCCGTCTGATAGATAATACATACTTTGGTCCTTTCTGTCCCAGCAAGTTGTATCTGTATTCCAACCAATGCTGACACAGAAAGCCTGAAGCTATATCCATATATTCTACAGAAGCCCTAACAAAGTTTTTGGCTGTACCCTGGAAAGGATAATAGAGGATTATTTGTCAGTTTAAAGGCTTATTTATACATGTTAATTGGTATCGTACGTTTATTTACACAGGAAAGGAAAGCTTTCAGAGAAACAATAAAGAACCTGCGGGAAAGAGATGCCACAGCTATGGACGCTCTTCAAATCAAAACAAAATGCACTAAAGAATATATTCTACGGAAACTTTGACAAGGCTATTGACTGTACCCTGGCAAGGATAATACAGGATCGTTTGTCAGTTTTAAGGCTTATTTATATATGCAACACAGGAAGGGAAATCCTTCAGAGAAAAAATCTGTTCGTGGGAAACAGATGCCGCAGCTAAAGAGGCTCTTGAAATCAAAACAAAAGGCACTGAAGAATTTTTACCCGTACGTTGTAATTGTTACATTGTGTTAAAGAGTCCGTCCAAAGAATCGACTATGCAAAAATGAAGTTACTAAACGGATATTGCAGAAAGACAAAAAGAATCTATTTTCCAATTCAAATGTTATTAAATGAAATTCGAACAGAATGTATTTTTTGAAAATTTCTATGACAGTAACTCCAGACTGCTAGCAGTTAAAATATGTCAAAATAGAACTTGACCTGCACAATGTTTCATTTTTAACATTATCTACAAACTTCAAAATAAACGTACATAGGCAAGGGTATAAAAGATGCATATGATTAATATGAATTCCTAATATGATCTCCTGATGTTTGCATGTGTCATTTCAGTATATGACATGTCTAAAGGAAACCTTGTATCTTATGTGAAACAAAAAGACACAAAGATTTTTAACATTTTCCTGTATATAAATCTATGTTAAATAGAAGAATGGCAATAACTTTATGATTTAATGAAAAATAAAACTGGATAAATAATCATCCAATAATTATTATGTGATCATTTCAAATGAACAACGTCATGTCTAACCTTAATCAACCAGGTACATTCAAGTCCAGTGGGATAATTAGATGGATAGTTTGGTGATTGGATGGATCGTTCTTCTCCCGATGCAAGTGTGATTACTCCCCCGCATGAACCTGAAAGAGTGATATTCGTTATGAAATTTGGGTATGCAACATATCGATGCAGTAGATTCCTGTAAATTTCATATTCAATTAGCCGAGGATTATAAACAATCACTCACAATTTCAAATTTCTTTTTATGTTTATTCGTTAGATACTTTACAGTGGTGAAGTTATAGTCGTTAAACGGATTGATAGAAACATGTAATTAAATGCAGTTGTCAGGACAAAAATACTTAAAATATACGGTTAAATTAAGTATTTGTGTGATAGTGTCAAATTTATGAGGAAAATCTGCACTTCAAAAGCGATGTCAGATCATTTTTATACAGTTATCGAATATTTGTAGCCGTATTTAATGGATCTGTCTTCACAGTAGTCAATGTCCGCATGGGCCTCAGTGCCATAACAGTCGTCTGTAAACAGGATTTCGTATTCTAACCTTACTTCCACTAATACTGTTTTTGGAAACTTTAACACGTTCCGGGACACGAAAAGAAAAAGTTCCAATAGTTTGACACTGAGATATTTTTCTCCTACTGATTTAGAAAAAAAAAACCGCCAAAAAACTTTATTTTTTTATCATTTTGGTCGAAAACATTTATTTTTAAATCCAGTTTTGAGGCGTTATATGATTATTCTATGATTATGCTATTCCCTGTTTTAAAGGTGTTTGAAAACGTTTCCGCCA